>WBZZ01006559.1:7500-97224 GCA_019918135.1 Paulinella micropora | reverse complement strand
CGTGCACCCAAGGCGCTGGGATCTCCATGACAAAAGGAAGTACGTCGACCGTGCGGTCTGCTTTGTTTGGGGGAGGAGATTTTCGTGGCAGGGTTTTAGCAGGAGGGAAAAAACGTCGGAGGAGAAAAAAAACGCTGTCGTAAGAAAAGTGCAAGCCGCGGACGGCAGGCAAAAATAAGCCCTTTGCTTTCTATACGTTGCTGCTCGATTCCAAAGAAGGGCTAGTGACAAAAGCAAGCAAAGCAGAAATCATTTCGTTGTTCCTCTCCCCCGCCCAAGCCTTTTTGCTCTTTTTTTTGTTTCTTGCTAGAACAACCTTTTGGTACAGGCGACAAGAGTGGCGGGGGGGGGGGAGGGTGCGGGAAGGGCAATTTGGATTGTGGCTGCCACAGATAGAGGCCAACAGACAAGAACAAAATTGTACAGAAAAAGAAGAAAAGAGAGAAATAACAATTAAAAACAATCGACCGACTGGATCGTACGACAAGAAAACACATTTGGGTTAGGGAAATTTCTCAGGCGTCTAGTTGCCTCGAGAGCGCGATCATTTTCTAGTCATGCAAAATAGCGCAGCGAGCGCCAGCACACAGACAAATCAAAACCAAGGTACGAATTTAGATGAGGATAGCAGCGGGAACACAGGAGTGGATCAAGCCGCTACTGTCCCACCAGCCCAAAGTATGTCTAAAAGCAAGTCGCCTGTAAACTCCGCTACCCCTACCGTCTCCGTAACTACCTCGACGAGCCTCTCCGCGACGCCTACGGTCTCCGCACTACGGTCTCCACAACCGCCTCGGCGAGCCTCTCCGCGACCCCTACGGTCTCCGTAACTACCTCGGCGAGCCTCTCCGCGACGCCTACGGTCTCCACAACCGCCTCGGCGAGCCTCTCCGCTACGCCTACGTCTCCCACCCTCGGCGAGCCTCTCCGCTACGCCTACGGTCTCCACAACCGCCTCGGCGAGCCGTTCCGCAACCCCTACTGTCTCCGCAACTACCTCGGCGAGCCGTTCCGCGACCCCTACGGTCTCCGCAACCGCCTCGGCGAGCCTCTCCGCTACGCCTACGGTCTCCACAACCGCCTCGGCGAGCCTCTCCGCGACACCTACGGTCTCCACAACTACCTCGGCGAGCCGTTCCGCGACACCTACGGTCTCCGCAACTACCTCGGCGAGCCGTTCCGCGACACCTACGGTCTCCGCAACTACCTCGGCGAGCCTCTCCGCGACCCCTACGGTCTCTACAACCGCCTCGGCGAGCCTCTCCGCGACGCCTACGGTCTCCGCAACTACCTCGGCGAGCCTCTCCGCTACGCCTACGGTCTCCGTAGTCTCAGCCTCGAGCTCAACCACCGGTTCCGTGACGCCTACCGTCTCCGCAACCGCCTCGGGACAAGGGCAGGGGCAAGGACAGGGACAAGGGCAGGGGCAAGGGCAAGGGCAGGGGCAAGGACAGGGACAAGGGCAGGGGCAAGGGCAAGGGCAGGGGCAAGGACAGGGACAAGGGCAGGGGCAAGGACAGGGGCAAGGGCAAGGCAAGGGACAAGGACAGGGGCAAGGACAGGGGCAAGGACAGGGACAAGGAGAGGGGCAAGAACAAGCAACCCCTACCGTCTCCGTAGTCGCAGCCTCAAGCTCGACGAGCCTCTCCGCAACCCCTACCGTCTCCGTAGTCGCAGCCTCAGGCTCGACGAGCCTCTCCGCAACCCCTACCGTCTCCGCAACTACCTCTATCTCAAACACTCTTTCCGCAACGCCTACCGCCTCCGTCACTACCTCTATCTCAAACACTCTTTCCGCAACCCCTACCGCTTCCGCAACTACCTCGGCGAGCCGTTCCGCGACGCCTACCGCCTCCGCCACTACCTCGGGCTCAGACGCTCGTTCTCCGACCGCCAGCTCCTCCGCGACTGCCTCCTCGATGATGCCCGTCGGCCCAGTGATCAGGCGCGACCTATCCGGGCTCGGGCTGGCTCTGTCCCCGGGCGGCCAGCCCGAGCCCGTCCTGCGCGTAGTGGTCGCCGCCAACGATCTCCTGCAGCGGGAGCCCACGGACCTGATTTACGAGGAACTGCAACTCCTGTATCTAGAAGACCATTGTCGCACGGGCGGGATCTTACCAGCGGGCCCCTTCCCCTCGGCCCTGTCGTTAAATGGCTCGCTGTCGGCCTCGCTGCTCGGGCTCGACTTCTTGTACGCGTCGCTCTGCCAACTCACGCGCCTCCAGGACGGACGGCAGTACTTGGGGGGCCAGCTGTGGCTGCAGCGCACACGCACGCTCTCATGGCTAGGGCTGCAAAGGAATCAGACGGCGCGCCTGCCACTAGAATTCAAACTCCAGTTACAGAACCAGTTGCTACTCGCGGCTGGCAACGTCTCGCAACAAAACTGCACTGACCTGACAACACGGCTGCCCTGCAACGCTACCGACGCCAAGGTCGTCAGGCTACTGCTCTTGCCCGGGGGTGCACGGCGTCGGCGGCTCGCGTCCTCGGCGCCACGAATTTCGCTCGAATTCAGCCTGCGGGCTCCGCCGGTGGGGCTCGAGTGGCAGAGCGCCGAGGCAGACTGCCGTGAAGTTGGGAAAAAAAGCTGGCTCTGCGGGCTGACTACGCTGTTGCAGCACCCCCGCGCGGACCTGTACGCGGTCAACGGCGGCCGGCGTTTGCGGCTCGAGACCATCGAGTTCAGCCTGGAACTGCCGGTACTACCGGCAGACGGGCTGTTCGCGGGCACCACGGCCCCCCCGCCAGCGCGTGGCTGCGCTTGCCTAGCTGTCGTCCTTCTGCCGTGCCTGGGCCTCTTGTTGCTGGCCTGGCTCGTCTACAATCGCAAGAAGAGGAGAGACAGTTCTGCACGCACTTGCGCGGAGAGCGGCCCCCCCACACACCGGGACGGAAAGGAACACTTCGTCTAAAACCCTCTACCTTCGGCCCGTTCCCCCCCCCCCCCCCCCCGGGCCCGTCCCCCAACTCGGCCCCGTTCCTCCCGGTACCTTTGTTTTTAAATCGGTACCGGCGGCGTGGGGGGGGGGGGGGGGGTGTGGGGCACGAAAAAAAAAGAATAAGTGCATATTCTCTTTGTTGTTGTAGCAAGAAAAGGTAAACAACACACAGAAAATGCAATTAGGCGCTGCCAAAAGCTTGTCTGCCCAGCGCCGGTCGACGCTGTGGGCCCACCAGTACCCCTACCAATTAGCTGCGTCATTTGAATTCCCACCCGGGGTTCAGATTAAGGTCAACCTAACAGAACCAGACTTACAAAACTTGTGCACCTTTGTCAGTGAGCGGTTGGAGTTGAAACCGGTGGAGTTTGTTAAGAACAACGGGAGTTACAAGGAGTTTGTCAAGTGGATAAAAAAATCTTATACTCCGTGCGAATGCAGAAACTATAAAATGCTGAAAGAATTGATTGAAATCCAGTTGCCTGAAGTGACGCTGGGCCAGACACAAGCCCCGATACTGTCGAAAGCGGTGATGGTGGCCGGGTGGCGCTGGTTCTGCGACCACGTTGCTTTGTATTCGGCCGCCATAGAGCCCCGGCCTGGTAGTGCACAGGCCAACGCAAAGTCTCGAGACGGTCATTTGTTTGTACAGAAACCTGAGCCAAAGCCTACTAGCACTGTCGCAGACACTTCCCATGACGATGGACCCCGCTGTCTTTGTGCAATGCTTAAAGTTCTACCAAGAAAGCCTGCTGTACCTGCCCACAATCACGCGCCAGCACGCATACACAATAGTGCAACAGGAGACGTTTTCGTTGGTGTGTGTGGCTGTTGTTCCAGAAGATTGTGACGATGCAGGAGTGGGAGCGCTACGCAAACAGAGTGTTGCGGTGCTTGCAAGAAAAAAGCCCCGTGAAAGAGTGGCCGCCATGGGCCACGGGTTGGTCGACCTGGTTGGAGCTGGAGGCCGCGGCCGCCGCGAACAGTTTCCTGACTATTGTAAAAACTGTCAGAGGCGGGTTAGTGATCACGCCTATCCAAAGATTCACTTCCAGCCAGCAAATTACCGCTTCGATAATAGGCCAGCTGGCGTCAAAGCAATTTCTTGACAGTTCTACCTTCCCGGCCTTTGCGTGCTCCCAGGGCAGCAGATCACCGCGTATCGGGCTTGACAACCTTTTCCGACACTCGGCGGACGATTTTGCACAGACAGAATTACAAACGCTGTCAGCGGAAGAAAGCCTAGAAGCCCTGCTGTCCTGCCTGTGCGTGTACGCATTGCTACGCATTTTTCTGGGCTTGCCTTTCTCCACTCTATCTTTGGATCACTCTCGCGGGCCTTCGCGCTTTCCGTCTGTCCTGGGCCCTCCTGCACCGGCCGCGCCGGATGCAGGCACGCTTGCAGCGCCGGCCAGAACTACTTTCTTGGCGCCGCCCCCTTGGTATAAACAGGGTTTCCCAAGCACTGTGTCTTCTCAACCGGCGCCACCCGGCCCTGCACAAAGCTCTCTATTGCAGCGCTCAGCAACACACAATAATTGGGTTCAGCACACGCCTCCTCAGGAAGACCCGCCTGAAAATCTCCTGATCTCTCCTCCTGTGTCCCCAACAAGCCGTCCTGTTCAGTCATCAAACACTAGGAGAATCTTCCGAGGCCTGTTGTCGTGCATTATCCGAAGCGTCAACGGGTCACAGGGCCCCAAAGTTGGTGCTTACCAACGACGGCTTACGCGCGACAAATCTTCAGTAAATATATCAAACGAATAAAACAAAACATGCGCTAGAGCAAGGAAGCGCGAGGGCGCGGTGCATGCCCCCCCCCCTCCTTAATCCTCCCACTCCCCTCCCTCCCCCCCCTCCGCGTTATTCTGAAGCAGTTGGGGGATCCTTTCTTTCCCCCCCCCCCCCCACGCACCCGCACAAAGAAATGTCGTCTCTCCAACCCCCCCCCCCCCTCCATACACCCACACTCTCACCACACACGCCCCTCCCGTCGCGCGCAGCCGGTTGAAAAAAACATGCTTAGTTTTTTTTTCGTTAGTGAAACACTGACATCAGTTTTGCTCCAAATTTGGTTTTTGTTTTTTTTTCGGGAGCGACAAAACAAAAAAAAAAACAAAAGACCTGGAGGCTCCCACCGGCACGAAATTGTAAGCCATGTCATCGAGGCAAGAGGTTTGGCTGGCCATGGCCTTATTTGCCATCACGACCGCGGCGGCCGTCATAGTAGTGGCGCACAGAGCGCATTTGCTCTGGTGCCCAGTTGTCTCTCGCTATGCCGTGGGCTGGTGGTTGCTGGAATGTCTAGCGCTGCTGTGCCCCTGGCTGCCGCCCGGTGGCCAGGCCGCGCTGAACTGGACCGCGCGGTCCTTTGACGGCGCGCGCACGGTGTGGGCGTTCGTGCTGTGGGCTCATTGCCGCGTGGGCTCGGCGCTGTGCCTGTTCTGGCTGTCAAGGCTAGAGTGCAAGGTTCTGGCGGGGCCGTCGCGCGGGTGGCGCGTCGCGAACGGCGCCGCGCTTACGTTTGTACCGCTCACCGCCGGCGCCTGCCTGGCCTACCTGCCCGTGGACCAGGCGCTGGTCTTGTTGTGCGTGGCCGCGCAGGCGGCGGTGTGGCTCTGGTGCCTGCTGCTGTCGGCCCTGCGCCTACTTGCGCCCCCGCGCGCGGCAGTGTGCCTCTGGTGCGTGAGCCTAGCCCAGCTCGTAGCCGCCGCCGCTTCCGTGCTGGCGGCGGGCTTCCACGCCGAGGCCTCTATTGTTCTGTACTTGAGCACGGCGGCCGTCGGCCGCGTGGAGCGGCGCACGGCTGAAGCCGCTGCCCGAAAACCTGGATCTACAACCGCTGCGCCGGCGGGTCGCGTCGGCCGAGCGCGAAGTTCTGGTCGGTCTGGACGAGAAGCGCGGCCGGGCGCGCGACGAGTTCTTGGCGCGGGCCGAGGCGTGGGCGGCGGCGCTGAACGCGTCGATCGAGCACGAGGCCGGCGGGCTGGTCTCGCCCGTGCTGGTAGGCACGTCGCTTGAAGAGGCCGGCTGCCACCGCGCGCTGGCCGATGCGCAGCTGCGCAACGCGCTGGACCTGCTAGGGGCGCTCGGCCGCCACGAAGCTGTCGCGGGCACGGTGTGCGGCCTGGAAGACAACAACCGTTTGCAGCGGATAGCGTACCGGGACACTTTGCTGGACACCGACGGCCCCTGCGCGCGCTGGGCGGCGCTCAAGTGTACAGCCTGGACCGCGGAAGAACTGGTCGTGCCCCTGTCCGTGCTGTGCCACGGCATCCGGTCGGAGCTGTCGTTGCTAGAGCTCATGGTGCTGCTGTGGGTCGATGGTAGCGACAACAGCGCCTTTTTCACCACGCGCCAGCTCCTGCGCACCGAGCTGCAGAGCATTCTAGCGTCCGGGGCTCGCAACGAGCTGGCGCCCTGGCTGCAGAATGCCTGGGGGAACCACCGCCGGGCGTACCTGGAACACCTGGAGCAAGAGGGGCCCGACCTGCTGCTGTGGACCTTCCTGGCGCTGCAGCGCCAGCAACGGCTGTTCTCGCTGACCTCGGTGCGGCGCCAAGTGCCCAAGGCCGCGCTGGACGACGAGTCGCTGCAGATCATCGCGACGGCGCTGCGCTTTGACAAGAGCGTGGGGCCACGAAGTGCGGGCTGCAAGCTGGCGGCGGGGGCCCTGCTGGCGCTGCTGGGCGGGAACGCGTCTGCGCTGCCGCCCAGGGAGTTGACCGCGGCCCGCGACTTTTCCGAGGCCCAGCGCGAGTTCGAGCAGTGCGTGCTGGCCGCTTCACACCTGCGCGTGTTCGTCGTCGTCAAGCCAGCGGACGTCGCGGCGCGGCCGCACATGCGCTGCAGCGCCGCGTGGAACTGGATCTACCACCCGGGGGCCTTCGCGGCGGCTACTTCGACGTTGGACGACGGAGCGCGGGCCGCGCTGGACCAGGCGTGCGCACAGTTCCAACGCCGGCAGCCCGGCCCCGTGCTCGCGGGTGCGGTCCTTCAGCTGCTGGCGGAACTAAGCACGGGGCGCGCCGCGACCTTTTTGCTGGCGCTGACCGCGACGCTGCAGCAGCGGGACGCCGATCTGGACAGGGTGTTCGGCAAGGCGCTCGTGTGCTACGGCCCGCCCGCGCGCCGCCGGCGTTTGAGGCTGCAGGTGCTGCTGTGCTTGCTCTTGCGCCACTGCCTGCACTGGCAGGCGGTCGGGGCCGCGCTGCCGCCCAGCGAACGCGCGCGCCTGGCACGCAATAGTGCTCGCCACGGCGGCGGGCCGTGGCGCCATGACGAGGACCCGCTGCTGTCAGTGCTGCTGGTGCTGCTGGTGGCCACGGCGTGCGTCATGACCCGCAGGCAGCTGTGGGAGAGCGGCGGCTCTCTGAGCTTTTCACACGCCGTGGGCGCGCTCTTGGGCGGTGTGGGCCTGGGGCCCTGGCTCGAGGGCTGGCTGCACGAGACCTTCGTGCGGACAGACTGCGACCAGTGGCACGACGACGCCAACTGCAACCTGCACGCGTACGCCGAGACGCTCGAGGTGCGGCGCCGCGCGCTGCCGGGACATTATTTGTCCCGGCAGGACGAGAGCGAGCGCTGGCTCCTAGCCTCCCTGCACTGCAACCTGTCGTTGCGGCGTTTGCTGCCGGCGGCCTGCGAGGAGGTGCAGTCCGCGTCACTGACCACCCTCGGCGCGGTGCTGCCCGCCCTGTACGTTTCGCTGGGGACCGCGTTCTGTGAATTCGCGGCCGGTTTCCACGCCATTATGGCGCGCAGTGCGGACGAGTACCTGGATTGGGTGCAGCTGTTCGCGCAGGACCCGCGCGCTCCGGTGTGGCTGCTGCACATGACAACAGCGCTGGAGGAACTGGCGTCCGCGCAGCTGCAGGTGCTGTTTGCGGGCGGGATCCCGCAGGTGCACGGAGCGCTGGCGGGCTTCTAGAAAAGGAGAGAGCCCAACAAAAAAAACAAAGACTGCAAACAAAAAAAAGGGCCTTGTGCGAACCGGTCTGTTCGCCGCCGTTGGCTCAAAAGACCCAGAACCTCCCCCCCCCAAAAAAAAGAGAGCGCCGGCGGAATTGGCCGAAAGAGCGATATTAAGGCTATTTAATAATAAAAAACTTTTTTTGGCAGTAGATCGGACACCCTGCTCTTTCTTTTTCTTGCACGGACGAAAGAAAGCTGTGCCCCGGCGCACGTTACATAAATGCGGAAACGCTAGGACAAAAAGAAGGACAGCACTTCCGCCACGTGATCAGGCAATTTTGGCGTGCAGAAAGCTCTGAATGCCCCGCCTCGGACACGTTCAGCACTTTCTGTCTTTTCGGGGGGGGGGGCCTTGCATACGGTCTGGGCGGTTAATAACTATTCTCCCAACACTGGCCCCCAAAAGGGAGCGCTCAAGACTTTTTCCCGCCCGCGCACGCTCCCCCCCCCTTGCCTTGCACACCAATCTTTTGTTCTCCGGTAAGTGAGATATACTCTTAAAAAGCATGCAAGAGAGAGCGGGGGGAGGACGTATGTTGAAGCCCGCCGGCAAGGGGACGCTGTATGCCAACGAATACCCGTACGAATTTGCGGCTTGCCTGGACGACAAACGAGTTACGCGATCGGCCCGGCTCAAGGTCGAGCTGCGGCCCGGGGATTTACAGGACATGTTCGTCAACGCCGCGCTGCAGGTTGGCTTGCCGGTCATCATAAGTAGCTCTAACCACTACACGGAATTCGTTGGGTGGATCCAAAAGATTTACCAACAGGAAAGATGCTACAAGCACGGGAACCTAACCGAGCTGATCGAAACCAAGTTGCCTGAGGTCGTGCTGAGCGGGAGCCAGTTCGCGAAGCAGGGGGTTGCAGAGAACGCAGGCTTTAGGCGTGCGATTGCCGTGGCCGGCTGGCTCTGGATCGCAAATCACATAGCTCTGTTCTCGTCAGAAGCGGTGCTGCCCCCCGCGCGCGAGAGTGAACCCGGCTGGTTGGACGAATCCCTGCTCGTGGTTGTGTACCTGTACCAAGCCCTCGGCAGGAGCACGGAAAGCCTGGCGAATTATGTGGAAGCCAGCAACCAGGCTTTCGGCGTAGCGGAGGAGCGGTACAGCCTGTTCCTGCTCGTGTCCCTGCTAGGCCCCTTTACCAAGGTGGAGTGGAACGCCAAGGACGTCTTGTCATTATTCTCCAAGGTGCACAAGGGCAGGCTGCCCGCCGACACTAAAGAGACGCTACGAAAAGCGCTTGTCGGCTTGTTTCGTTCGTTGCGGGGTGGCGCCACCGTGCGCATTGCCGCCGCTCACGACGTACAAGCGGGGCTGTGCGCGCGGTTTCTCCGGCGGAGCCAGCCCCAAGTGCCCGCGCTGACCGAGCAGCACGCAATGTCGATCGCGCAGCGGGAGCCCTTCTCGGTCGTGTCGCTGTGGCTGCTGTTCAACAAGCTCTTGTCGGTGCCGGACTGGATATCTTGCGCGGACAAGGTGCTCACCATCCTGCAGGACGGCGGCGTGGAATCGTGGATGGGCGACCAGCAATTCTCGGGCTGGGAGGAGCTTTATGCGCAAGTTGGCCAGGAAGGGATTGTGTTGTGTAACCGTGACGACAGCGGCTTGCTACAAATCGCCTTTGCCTTGGCGCAAGAAGGAGCTGCCGAGTTGAACAAGAGCCAAAAAAAGATCGAGGGCATGATGCAGCAGATCGTACGAGGGGAGAGGCTGGACAGCCCCGTGTTCCCGCCTCTCGATTCGGTCGGCACCAAAAGCACGGGGCTCGATAACCTGTTCGAAAGCCCCGGCCGCGGGCCCGCCCCGGGCGAAATGCATGAGCTCTCAGCCCCCGCCATCTTGGAGGTAAAGGAGGATTGCCTGTTCATCTATTCCGTCGTCCAGCTGTGGCGCCTGGCACAACTTCAGCAGCCCAGTTACACAATACGATGGACCAGGCTCCCCAGGCCTAAGGCGGGGTCTGCTCCGGCGTCGATCGTTCAGACGATCAATGCACAAGCTAAAGATCTCGTCGCGCAGCAGCCGTTTTCTCTACAGTCGCTGTGGGCCTTGTTCCGCCGTCCTAGTGATTTGCGGAGTGCCTGGAAATTCAGCGCTAACCGCGTGCTCCAGACTTTACAAAAGACGAAACAGGAAACTGGCATCCTGAAAGTTGTGCGGGATTCGGGGAACTGGCACGAGGTAAAGACGAAGATTTTGACAAGAGGCAAGACGCAAGTGCCCTGGGGGTATTTACGTATCAAACCTAATCGTATGAATCAAACCATATTCTTCGGGCTGACCTACAGTCCCGATTTTCAGCTGCAAACGCCAACACCAAGCCAGAAAGAAATCGCGCACTCGATGCAAGAGATCATCCAAAAGGACGCGCCAGCCTGCCTAGCGTTGCCGGGCGCCTGGCCCGTGGAGGACAAAGAATTCCTCGCAGGGCTTGCCGAACTGTCTGACAACGCCCGCCCGCCCGTTCTGACGCCGGCTTTGCTGCTGGAGATAGCAGAGGCTTGTTTTTTTATCTACGCGGTCGCCGCTAATTTCCTCTTTTACCCTAAACATGTGCTGACCAACAGACCAAACCTCAGTGTTTTGTGGCAGTCTCCGAAACCGGATCGCGATCGCACGCCTAAGTTGATTTCGTCGGCCTCCTCCGGGCCTACTACCCGACCGCTTCTCCCGCCAAACTACCGCGCGGTCGTTGAGACGATCGAGGCACAAGCTTCAGAATTCGTCAATGACCAGCCGTTCTCTCTACAGTCGATTTGGTTCACCATCAGTTCTCGCAACAGTCAATTTCAGAAACAATGGACACAAAGCGCTAACCGCGTGCTCACAGCTATCAAAGAATACCCCACAAGCAAGGCAACCAACCTTTTGCAGACTATTCGGGGCACATCTACTTGGCAAGAGGTAGTGGCGAAGGTTTTCAAGCAGCATAAGGGGGTGCCAGTGTGGGCGTATTTACGTCCGATCAATGGAACCATGTTCTTTGGACTGAGCTACGATCCCGATTTTGAGCTGCTGAAACCGCCAACACCAAGCCAGGAAGAAATCGCGCAATCGATGCAAGAGATCATCCAAGAGGAATTTCCCGCCTGCCTGGTGTTGTCGCCCGCCTGGCCCGTGAAGAACAAGGATTTTCTCGCGGGGCTGGCCGAGCTGTCTAAGCGCGCTCCTAACAGCAGTGCGCCCTGGGAGGTTTTGCCACCGGCCTTACTGCTGGAGATAGCAGAGACTTGTCTTTTTCTCTTTGTGCTAGTCACTAGACTCCTCTCTAATCATCGGGGTCTGCTGGGATGGAACCTCGAAGTTAAGTGGCAGGCCTGGAAACCGAAGACGCGGCGGGCCGCGCCGACGAACAAAGTCGCTTGGCCGGCCTCCATGCCCGCCCCGCCGCGTCTTCCGACGGACGACGTTCTGCGGCGGGGGGTCCAGGAGAAAAAGCGCAGGCTGGAGCCTACGGGCGGTTCGGCGCTGTGGGCTAACGAGTACCCGTACGAGCTAGCGGCCTCGCTTGGCGCGGGGGGCCTGGCCGCCCTGCGGCTCAAGATCAGGCTCGAGCCCCAGGAATTGCACGACCTGTGCACGTTTGCCGCGCTCCAGGTCGGGCTGCCAGTCGTAGAAGACCTGGCGGGTGGGAAATACAAGGCCTTGGCAGACTGGGTCAGGACCGAATACAACGTCCCTGACAACAAGGGAGCACACGCCCAGGAACTCATCGAAAAGCGCCTGCCGGAGGCCGTGCTTTCGGCGAGCAGCTACGAGCGCGGGGAGGCCGCCGACATAGAGCTCTTGTTTGCAGAAAGCCAGTACTACGAACCAGCCGCCGGCTTCAAGGCCGCTATTGCCTCGGCCGGCTGGCTGTGGCTGTGCAAGAGGAAGATCTCCCTGCTCTCGGTGGCGGTGGGGTCCACCACCGTTCTTCCGGCACAGCAACACCAAGGTTCTCCGCGCTGGGAGCCCCTGCTCCTGGTCATTGGTCTGTACCGGGCCCTGGCCACGAGCCTCAAGAAGCTGCGGAGCTACGTCGCCAAGAGTTCCTGGCGGCCGAGGCCACGGCGCGTGCTCTTGGTCCTGTCCCTGCTCAACATCCGCGCGGACACGGCGTGGAACGCAGAAAAGGTCAGGGAAATGAAGAAACAAGTGTTGCAGAAAGCTTGGCTGCCCGCGGATATGCAGCGGGACCTGCTCAGCTCGCTCGATTCTTTCGGGACCGTCGGGCTCCCGGACATCACTGCCCGGGATGTGCAGGCCGGCCTGTGCGCGGCGTTCCTCGAGCGGGCCTGGCACAAGCGCCCGGAGTTACCCGGCAGCGCGCCTGCACGCTGGCCCGGAAGGAGCCCTTCTCACTCGCGTCGCTCTGGCTGCTGTTCAACAAACTCCTGTCGGTGCAGGATTGGGAGGGCTGTGCCAACGGAGTGCTCCGGTGCCTGCAAGCCAGCCGTGTGCACAACAGGGCGCCCGTCTTGCAGCTGGCCGCAAGGGTGTCGAGCTGGGACCAAGCGTACCGAGAGGGTATACAGTCGGAGGTGATCTCTGTGACTGCAACCACCAAGTCTGTAACCTTCCGATCTACGCTGCCCGACCAGCACGAGCGCCGCCAGAACCAGCAACAGCTGGCGCTCATCATGCAACAAATCGTGAGGAACGAGGCACTCACCAGCATCACGTTCCCGCCGTTTGCGACCGATATACAGGTAGAGGGACTGAGCCCGGGGCTCGATAACCTGTTCCAGAACTCTGGCGAGCGTTTTCTTTCGAACCAACTGCACGACCTGAACCAACTGACGGAGCTGCTGGAGGCCTGCCTGTTTGTGTACACGATCACACAACTGGTGCTCCGGCCCGAGCGGCGGGCAGTGGACAGAGCGACCTACACAGTTAGGTGGGAACCAGACAGGCCCGCAGACACTCGTGCCGTGACGGGCTACCAATCTCCGGGAACGGAGGAGGATGACGACGACATGTTGCTAAGTCGCGTGCCGGCGATCGGGATGCTCTCACCCCCGAAGAAGCGGAGGGTCGGCCAGATCGCCGACGTTTCTCCGGCCGACCCCCCGGTGCCGCCGTTGTTCCTGCGCGATGATGACGATGATACTCTGTCGGTAGATTCTTGGTATGAACAACCGCCTGGGCACACGCCTCTGTTCGGGGATTTCGATGAAGGCACCATTCTAAGCGGTCTGCAGCCTCTGCTGCCACCATCGCCGTCTATTTTCGGCGAGCTAGAAAACGACGGAGAATCTCTTGGCCCTGCTAACAACGATTTCCCGGATTTCTTTGATCCGTGAGCGACACGCGATTTTGTGTGTTTCCCCGGCGCGTAGAAAACGTGTTTAATAAAAAAAACTTGCTGTGAATTTCCGGAAACTGGACCACCATTGCACCAAAGGTGGGGGGGGGCCGTCTGCCTAGTCCAGCCAGCAATGGTGGGCCGCGGCCGACAGCGGCAGTGCCACGCCAAGGTACAGAAGCCACGACACTGCTACGGCGGCGCCCACGGACTTCCGCCGCGGCCTGCCCGTAGCGTGCGCGGCCAAGGGCACGCCCGCGCCCAGCAGCCACGACGCGGCATTCACGGCCAGGGACCAGGCCCACACGTCCTGGTACCTGCAGCTGACGCTGATGTCTGTGTCGAGGCGCCCGCACGCCGTCCGGCCGCTGTTCTGTGGCGGGTAGCACAGGATTACAATGTCCAGGGCTTTGGTTTTAAGTGGCAGCGCAACCAGGGGCCGCCTGGCGCCGATGAGCCTGTGCGCACGCAACGGGTGCTCGACAAGCACGCCATTGGCTGCCCTGGCGACGACCACGGCGCTCAGCGCGACAGGCTCATCCCGGGCCCGCGCGAAGGCGCGGTTCACGAACAATTGCACTGCCCGTTGGGGCAGCAGGGCGCTGTACACGACCACGCGCGTCGAGTTGGGCGCGTAGAACGTGCGCAGCTCGCTCTGGGCTGGTTGGCACAAGAGCAGCAGCAGCAGCAGCAGAGCGCACGGCACCATCTGGGGGGGGGGGGAGGAGGGCGCTTGCCGCAGGAGCTAGCCCCCCAAAAACAAGGCTTCGCTATTGTTGTCTGTGCCCTCTTTTTTTTTCTCGTCTTGTTTTCAATCACCTGCGCAAAACCAATAAGAAGAGGGGCGGCACCTTCCTTTTTTTTTGTTCGATTAAGAAAGGTGTCGCTCACCCCCCACCCCCCACACTGTGAAAAAAAACCATCCGTTTGTCGGTAGTACCAGGCGGGGGGGAGGGGAGAGAGAGAGCAAGAAACGGCGGGGAGGGAGGAGGGCGCGGTGCAGAACGATATTTTGGAACCCTTGCTAAATAAAAGACATGCTAGCCAAAGTCCAGAAAGACGTGCTAGCCAAAGTCCAAAAAGTCGCTAAGCAGGTCACGCATGGCCTCGGTCCGGTGGTGCAAGTACCAACAGGCGCTGGCCACGATACAGGCGACAGAGGTAGCCCGCGGGACAGTCCCTGGCTCCTCGGGCACGACCAGTACTGGTACATCAACCTGACGAACCTGCCGCTGAGCGCGCTGGAATGGCTAAGCAGATGTTTGCTCGAGGACAAGCAAGCGCCGCCGATTTCGTTCCAGCTAATCCAGCAGGCCCTGCCCTTGAAACACTGCCCGCACGCCGCGCAAGTCAACGATTACAGCCTGTTCAAACAAACGGGGCACACGGTGGTGCAAGAATTCGGACATGTAGGACAGTTCTGGAACCAACTTCGACCAGAGGATTGGGTAGATGAGGTGCTGGAGATCGTAGAGACGTTAGCGCCCGCCTACCGCACCGCAGACCCTGCCGTGCTTTGGCTAGGACTCAAACGAACCAACCCCAGGCTGTCGAGCACAGAAGCCACTCAAGTGGCGGTCGTGTACAGACTGAAAACAGACTGCCACTGTGAACGGAGACGACGTAGTGCCACTCCGGCCCTGCTGGCCTTCACGTCGGTCCCCGCCCCGGTCCAATTTAAAAAGTCGGGCCACGCCCTGGCGTTTGCGGTGGTTTGGCCCAACCACCAACTCAGAGTACTGCTGAGGTGCCTGGCCGCCGCCGCCCGACAAGAGCGGTCGTTGCGTACCAACCTGAACACGGGGGAAGACAAGCACAGCCAGGTCAGGCTGATGGGTTTCGTTGTCAGGCACCTGAGCAAGGACGGGGTAGTTAAACACACGGTCAGTTTCAAGACACCCGACCTCATTTGCAATCCGACAGAATTCCCGCTGGAGTTAGCGCTCCATTTACAGTGCCATGACAGCAACGACAAGCCGCTGCGGTTAGTGTACACGTGCGGTGGCAGGCTGTGCCTCAACAGAAACTCCATCTTTCCTGTGAGCGGAAAAGACGCATCCGCGCGACGATGACTGGCCAAAAAACTTCTTCACTCGCAGCTGACTTGTTTTCCAGTGAGCGCGCCGCCGAAAAGGCTCTTCAACATGTTTATTTTTTGAGACATTTCCCGGGGCCGAAGGGCGCGGGCTACTGATTAAAAAATCAATGCTTAACACCTGTCTAGGCCCCTCCCTCCCCCCTAGCAAAGGCAGTTCATCCAGCCAAGCACGCGCAACCGAATTCAGCCGAAAGTAAGGTACCCGGAGCCTGAGTTCCGCTAGGGCCAGCCAGTGCTCGGGGCTGGACAGAGTCCACGTGGTTACGGGGCCTTGGGCCGCCGCGTCGTCAGGGGGCCGCGTCAGCCACAGAGCACCGAATTGCAGCCTGTAGTTCGACGTGATGCTGCCAACGTCGCGCTGCGGCGGCCGCGGCGTTTCTTTTTTGGGTGGGTGGCTAGAAGGCCGGCGCGACGTGCGAGCTGCCGGTAGAATCCAGGCTCTCCTTGCTACCACGTTTGCGCCGACGGAGGCACGCTAGTGCAATACAGGCACCCACGAACAACAAGACATGCTTAGCAGAGTCTTCGGCATAGGTTGGGTTAATACCACTGCCAGATTCGTCCGGAAAGCACTGCCGGTCGTCCAGGCACACGTCCGCCCCGACGATGCCGTCGTCGGGGCCGGCAGTGCCTAGAGGCGAAGGGCGGCCCAGCCAACGAGCCTCTAGGCACTGCCGGCCGTCGTCGGCTAGGCACTGCTGGCCGTCGTCGGCTAGGCACACGCCCGCCCCGGGGGCCCAAACCGGGGGTCCCGCGCTAGACCGTCGGTTCTGTGTTGGTGGTGGTGTCGCTTCTGGTAGTCTTCGGCATCCCCATTCAATAGCGCCATCCGGGTTGGTTCGTAATAGTTCTTCACAGAGGTCAGCCCAGATGTCATCCACTACGTTGCTCTGATCGCTTTCTTTTCTCTCCAAGTCTCGTTGTTCCGCTTCCTGGGACGGCTGTAACGTCGCGCGGAGGGCGGCCAGGGATTGCATTTCTTCTTCGGCGTATATCAAGTTACCTGCTGCATCCCGATCATATATGTGGTCGTCCTCTTCGCTTGGATGCCGACCACCGGAAGTTTCTGTGTTGCTCCTAGTAGCAACCTGCACGTAGGCTATTCCTCCTGCAAGTGAGAAGCACAACAAGAGGATCACAAAAAATCTACGGGTTAGCCTGCCGAACGCTGCGTTGCGTTTTTCCGGGCTGCGCAGGATTTGCTGCAAATCCTGCGCAGTACTCTTGGCTACTTTCGTCAAGAGTGCCTGCCGAGCTTCCAAGAACTCGGCGAGGTACTTGGGTCCGTTCAATTTCAAACTAAGCAGTAGTCTGGCGTAAGGTTCCGCCGCTGACGTCATTGGCACAGAGGCCCTAAGCATCCCCCGCTTTTTTGCAAGCACGGGGCAAACCAGAAGAAAATGCTTAAATTATTAATCCCCCCGTGAGCACGTAATTTTTATATGTAGATATCTCCCCAAAAAAAATTAAACAACTCGATAACTGCAAGAGCGATTTTCTTCCCCTACCCTTTCCGCTCCCCGCGACTCCTCCCGCCCAAAACATACCTCTTGGGGTGGGGGGGGGGCCTGTGGCACAAAATAGGCGGGGGGGGGGGCGGCCCCCACCCCCAACTTTCCGGTACTGTCTTGCGTTTTTTTCTGGGGGTCGTTGCTCGTTCAGTGCGTGAGCTGCGCGTTTGGCTTCGACGGACTCGTTTCTTTCGACGTAATAACGGTCCTGGGTGAATTCAGGCAGGACCGTTATTACGTAGATCTGAGCGGCACGACGTGCTTCAACAAGATTCTACCTCTACCTGCGGCCTTGCTTGCCGGAAGGCTTGTATCTCCGCCGCTGGGATCTGGTCCATAAACCACAGGCCCAGTTTGCGCAGCGCCCGGCATTCTTGCAAGGCTGCAATGGTAGTTATGCCTGCGCACCCAAAGAATTCGATTTCCTGCAGCGAGCCACAGTTCTGCAGCCCGGCTACACTGTCTACGCCGTTGCATTCAGCGAGAGTTAGGGCGGAAAGAACAGGAAAGGCGCGTAGAACACTAAGGTCGTGGATGGCGTGGCACTTTTTAAGCTGCAGTTTGCTCAGCTGCGGGCAGCCCCGCAGCGGCAGGAGGTCCTGGCTGGTGAGCTTGCAAGCGTGCAGCCTCAGCTCGACCAGGGCCGGAAGCCCTAGCAAATGTAGCAACGTTTTGCGAGATTCTGGGCAGTCGGTGAGGGTAACCCTTAGGGTTTCGAGCTCGAGTGCGTTTAGTACGGGCAGACGAGTGCCTCGGAGGGAGTGGCATTCTAGTAGGTCCAAGTGGCGCAAGGTGGTTATTTGCGTTAGGAGCCCTAGCGCAGAATCTTGCAAACCGTAAAGGCTCAGGCGGTTGAGACGTTTGAGCGTGGGGAAAGCCTCTTGGATCCCTGACAGCTTAACGAAATATCGTTGTCTGCGCAGGTTTAGCTCCTCTATTGGTAGATCCCGGAGTCCAGTCCCGGTGATTCCGCGACAGTCTTCTAAGTCCAACGCCCGCAGGTGCAATTTGCGTAGCGTCTGCAGCGCCGGATCCGTGACGTTTGCGCAGCACGTCAGCCCCAGGCGCACCAGCCCCGTAAAGCTGGGCAAGATCCTGGCAAAATCGTTGGCGGTGAGGCCGCTGCCTTCGAGGCGCAGCGAGGTCAGCGAGCCACAGTTCTGCAGAAGTTGCTCCAGACACGCAGCCGTGTGTTTGTTTTCGATGAGGGCCAGGCCCTGAATAGCAGCGAAGGCCCGCAGAATCCGGGGCGAAATTGTGCCCCTGAGTGTCAAGTCGTTTGCTTTGACCGAGGTGACCAGCGGCACTAGTTTCTGTTGGCCCGCTTCCGAAAGACCAGCGATGGTCAGGCTGTGCAGCGGCGTGCCAGAGGTCTGGCAAACCGGGGCAAGTAGCAATAAAATCTTTCGGTGCGGTTCGAGCTCTACCCTGAGCTCGCGCTCAAAGTGCGCCCAGAATTCGGGCGTCTTGACAACCGCCTGGAAGTGCGTGCACACGAGGGCCCAGCTGGTAGCTTCCTCGGCACCCGCCAGGTCCCTGACCAACGGCCAAACGTCTAGAGGCAACAGAAACAGCCACGAAACTGCGTGGGTTGGCCAACCTTGGGTTTCTGACTCGATCTTCTGGCGCTTGGCGGCTTGCGACTGTTCCGACATAGCTTTCTTTGCTTTCTACCAACTTACGAGTCCTCTCCCCACCTCCCCTCTCCCTCCCCCTTTTTTTTGGGTGGCCAAAGAGAGGGAGAAAAAGGAGAGCCACCGCCCCGAAACAGACTGTTTTTTTCCTTGCCCTGGCCCCCCCCCCCTTCCAGTCCGGCCCGCCCCCCCCCCTTGAGCTGACAAGCCGAGAGAAAAAAAAAGTCCCAGAGACGGGGGAAAAAAAAGAAGAAAAAAAAAGATAGTATCGATGAGCGGACGGCAGGCGCTTTTCGTGGTGCTCGAGCCGGTCCGGCCCGCCGCGGTTGACCCGATCCCGACAACCGCAGGGCTCCCCGGTTAAAAAACTGTACCTGTGCCAAACACGTTCCCGCCGGGACGAGACCGCTGATTGGATCGGTGCCTACGACGGCTGCTGCATTTTTGTCGGCGCTCCGTACTACAGCAGTCGCGATCTGCAGCAGGACGCGACCCGCTTCGTCCGCTTCTCGGGCTACACGTCGGACAGTCCCCGCTGCTATCGGGCTGGCTCTCGTTTGCCGAACCAGGCCCCGAGCTGGACGGCTTTCACCAACAACTGCCTGCTTGAGCCGCCACGGCCGCGTTCGCCTGTCGCTGCCCAGTGATTTTCAGGTGTCGTTGAGGGAGGTCCCGACAGATGGTTTGGAGCAAAAGTTAGGAGAGGAGACAGATAAGCGAACCAGACGACATTTGAACTTGGAGGTCTATGTCCTGCACGGGCACGACCGAAACAGAAACAAAGGGAGTCTACGTGCCACCGAATTTGTCAGAGGGTGGGGTTGGCGACGTGCTGCTGCAGGTCTTGTACAAGTGCGGACGAAACACGTGGCGCAACCAGCTGTGGACACGCGTGCACGTGGCTGTAGCTGACAGTGCTAGCCCCGCGCTGAGCTTGCCCCGACCTTTGGCCTTCCCGGGGACGCTGCGGTCGATGTTGGCGAGAGCTTTTCGTACAGACTGCCGCGACTTACAGCAGCAAAGAAGCACCGAACTGATGCGGCCAAGGGCCCGAGAAAAAGCAGCGCACTGGGGCTTTGAACAGTGCGAGAGAGATATTCTTTTTTTGGGCAGGACGCAAAGAAAATTTTTTTCCCTCCCTTGTTTTTTTTCGACTGCGCACAGTTTTTTTTATTACAAGAAAGAAGAAATTACGCTCATCTGTTTGTGGCCGCAAAACAAAAAGAAGCCTGGTAATCTTTTTTGTATCAAGAACGGCTCCTGGACACGCCGGCGATTTTCAACGGCAATATCCACGCTCAGCGTTGATTTTTCGGGCAAGTGCATGTAATCTTGGTCGAAAATTGCGTGTGTCCTCGCTCGGGATATCTACCCTCTGTGCTTGTAGATAGTTTGATTTATTCGCGGGATAGCACACAGTGGAGTACTGTTCGTTTGCCCTCAATTTGGCCTCAATGTTGCGCAGTGCGTCTTCCATAGGCTGCTCGCTTGCAGTGCGTTCGCTAGTGTATTTGTACTCGATGGGCACACAGTTGGGCTTGTTGCGTAATCTTGTGAAAAAGACTGGACCGTCTGAAATTTGGGGATTGTCAGGGACTACATACAAATACGACTTGTACTCAGGCTGTGACCTCATCCATTCAATGTCGCCGAACTTGCCGACACCGGCAAAAGGGAGTGGCAGGACATTGATTGCGGGCAACCTTCGGGGAGGTGGACTTTCAACGGTCTTCTTCACGATTTCTTCGTTCACCTTCAGCACCCTGGTGCAACGATCGTGACGTAGGATACAGTTTGCCAATTGGCCGTCGCTATCGTTAACAGCAAACACCACGTAGACTTGTTCACTGTCGCTTACAGCACGCGGACTGCCTCGACTATGGCTGTTCTGCATTTTTTTTGGAGTCGCTTTGTTTTTATTAAATTCGTATGAACGAACAACTGCGGCTGCAACCGCCCCTCCCGTCATTTCTTTTGTCAGTGTATGAACGTGGAGAATTGGGGGAGGGGGGGGGTGGGAGGACAGGACAGATGGCGCCCCCCCCCCCCCCCGCCTGCACACTCGCTGTGAAGAAAGAGCGAAACTGAAAGGGGCGTGGGAGAGAGGGAAGGCGGCGGGGTGTGAGAACGAGGGGGAGGGGTGGACGCCTAATTTTTGGCCGAGCGACTAGCACCAGCAGTTTTATAAAGAATGCAAGGCAGGCAGAAAACACCTTAAAAAAAAAGAAATGATGCTTATGACAGAACCACTCCTGCTGTTGTTGCTTCTTTCGGCCCTGGCCGGATCGCTGCCCGCTGGAGCGGGCAGCAATATTCCTGTGCTGGCCGGATCGCTGCCCGCTCCACCAGCCAGCAATATTCCCGTGCCCCGGTTCATGAAACGTAAGTACAGAAAAGAGGTGGCCTTGTTCCTGTCGGAACATGCCCCCACGCACCACGCGGAGGTTCCGTACGGAAAAGGCGCAGTACACTTACTTTCGGTCCAGCCGTTTGTACAGCTACCAGACTGCCAGTTTGTCAAGGTGTTTAATGTTTATACGCTGTACCCCAGGTACGCCGCACACAACTTCAAGTTCTACTTTGAAGCGTCACACCCAGTGTACTCTACCAAAACCCTGACACACATCACCCCGGCGCACGCGAAGAACGACACGAACAAGCAATTCCGCCTGCGAGAGGCCAGGGCACGGGTCTGGGCGAAAGCAAGTACCAACGCTAACCTCAATCTCAGCGTGTACGCGGTCTGTACGGACTCTTACGCTGGTGGCTGCACGCTAGAATTCACGCCCGCGATCGTCTGCACGCGACACTACCCTGCCATTCCCAAGCTAGGCATCAGCGCCCTCGTGCTCCTGTGCTTGAGCCTCTTTCTGCTCCTCGGTTACGGTTGCTCCTATTCCGTGAGCCGGTTCTGGGAAGATGTTCTGAATTGTTCGTGTGTCTGGTTGTGGGTTTCGCTGCTTCCGGGGTTAGTGTGCTTGTTTGTTTTGATCGGCCTGTGGGACCAAGGCGATAGCACTGCGCTGTGGCTGAGCCAGGCTACGGACGAACTATTCTACCTCAACTGACTTGTCTGGAAGAAGTGCGGAGAAGAGGTGGGGGCCCTCTCTCTCCCCGTCCCCTTGCCAGGCACATTGCTCAAAAACTGGGCGGCCCCCCCCCCCCTCTCACCTCCCCTGTTCGCCTACCACTTTGACATTCCTCTTACATTCCCCCCCACGCTCATCTTTCTTTTCTTTAAAACTCTCGAAGCTCTTATTTTTTAGAAACAGGAATGAAAAATTAAAGCTCTTTTTATTCTGAAACGGAACTTGAAAAATGGTGTCAAGCTCATCCTGCAGTGTCGGCACGAAAAGTTGTCAGGGCTATACATTAGCAGAACGAGTTTTTTGTATAGGTGTAAGATGCGCGGGGGGTGGCACCCCCGGGGGGGTGGCGCAAATTCCCGAGGAAATTCTCTGATTCGGTCGAAAAAGGCAGTAGTTCGTCACATTTAGGCAATTCCCCGGGGGAACAGAATGTCTCCCCGGGAACCAGAGCTTGGGTCAAACCTGCCTACAAAAAAGATCCCCGCTATCTATTAGCGGAACGCGTTTTTTTGTACTGCTGTACGATGCGCGGGGGGTGGCACCCCTGGGTTTTGCACAATTCCCGGGGAAATTTCTCTGATTCGGTCGAAAAAGGCAGTAGATTGGCAGCAGATCTATTAAAGGCCCAGCATTGTGGTTCGCAAAATAATGTTTAATATCAAGGACACAGACGAAGTTATCGGTCATTTGGCACTGATCTCTTGTCTATTCAGGCGGCTTTCCGTGCGCAGACGAGAGAGGGGTTAGCGCGTAATCACCCTCGGGGGGTTGAGTGACCAAGGTGCACGCCTCTGCAATTTCGAAAGCCGTCATGTTTTGAAAATGGTCAGGCGCTATCTCGTTTTTGGAAAAATCTGCGTGTCGCCCTATTGAGAACTGGCCTTTAGGATGAGCCGGGTTTATGATTCGCTTGAGCGAGCACGGCAGCAGGATTGCCAGAACATTTTTCACTGCACTGAGTGCTGAGCGCAGTGCTAATGATCCATCATTGGATTCCAGGGTTTGTAGGACATTCGGACGCGGGATCCACTTTTCACGGACCACGCGAGCCCCGGCGCGCAGCCCCCGCAGGGCTCGCGTGATTTCCTGGGCGTCTAGGTCTAGCGTGGTAAACTCTAAAACACGATTGTTTTGGTATAAGTTGCAACGCAGGGCGCGTACAAGGTTGGCTACCGCCGCTAGCGCGGGCAGGGTGACCTTCTGTCCGTCGAACAAGGTCACGAACTCACCTGGCTTGAATTCCTGGTCATAGATTTCCTGCAGGGAGTATTGGGACAACAGCGCGTACTGCAAGTGCAATAAAAAAACTCTGGTGGGTTTTTGCCCTTGTGTTCTGAAAAGAAGAAATGGAGAAGGTTACATTACACACACACGTTTTATTAAAAAAGCTTTGGCAAACTGGTCTCTTACTTTGGCACCCGACGTCCACCCCCTATCTTTAGTCCTGACGACGCGCCCAGAAAGACAGGATCTGCGGTTGCAGAAAGGGGGGCACGCAGCTCTGCAGTTCGGCCTGCAAGCAGTCGGGTGCTTGCCCCCGCGCCAAGCGTTCAGCCGCCGCACGGGCTTTATCTGCGCAGAGCTGAAAGAACAGGCGTTCTCTCGGGGCAGGCTGTGGCGGCAGTGTGGCCGTGGCGGGATTCAACCGCACCAAGTCGAGCACTGCCTCTAGGAGGAGCAAGCGGCCTTTCAGTAAGACTGTCGACGCCCCCGCCCGCTTGAGCGCGAGATGCCTTTGCGGTAAATCCATGGCCAAGACCGCTGCCATCGCTGGTTGTATCTTCCGACGGCAATGCGCTTTGTGCAACGTTTGCCAGTGGGTACGTTGGCAGGCGGCGTTGCAATACATGACGAGGCGACAGCGGGAACAGGCCAGCAAGGGCGCGGCCGCGGAATCCTCGCGGGAGCAGCAGGCACAGTCCAAGGTGCGGCTTGTAGTGGCTAGAGAGTGGGCGCGGGGGTGGCGACCGCCCTGTCCTTTGGGGGCAGGGGATTTGCGGGGGGGGATCGCCTCCACCGACTCGCCCCCCGGCTCCAGCTCTGCCAATAACGGTGGGTGTGATGCTCTTTTTCCAAAGTCCACCTCTCTCGGGCAGGCGCTCGAGCAGTGCCTCGACCACGACACACACGCCGACCTCTGGCGGTATATTCTTGACCTCGGCCCGCAGATGTTGCAATTTGGGCTGTGCCAGATCCGCGCGGGACAGCGCGGAGATAGAGATTCCCGGACAACTCGGGCGCGCCGTCGCTAGCAGAAACACGTCACATATTTTCCTGTCACGCTGTGCCTTGTCCGCGGCTGCGAGCAGTGAATTGCGCAGGTCCTGGCTAGTCCGGACTTGCTGTAGAAAGGCCAAGGCCCGCGCGTGCTGTGCATTGTTCTTGGCCCCGGCCAGGCACGACACTTTGTGCCGAGCTTTCCAATCGGCTTCTTGGCAGGCCACACTGCAATAATAAGCCACGCGGCACTGGGCACAGGCGCGATATTTGGCTGCAAGTTTCTGGCCGGTCGATTTCTGCTTTCGCAGCATGCCCCCGCAAGCCGCATTGGCACAACTATAGAATGACAGCACGGTGTCGCTCGGCATGACTGCAGAAGCACACTTTTCTTTTTCTGTGCACAGCCTCTCCCCCCCGCCGGTCCGTCCCAGAAACGAGAGAAGGGGCGAGAAATGGAGGACCGGGGGGGGGGGGCCGCGCCGTTCCCGGAGATGAAGGGGGGGGGGGGTATGCGCTCGAGTGAAGAAGAGGAGAGGGGGGGGGGGCCGCAAACCAAACCCCCCCCCCCCCCCCCCCCCGCAAGGGGGCAGAGGGAGGAATATGGATGTTTTCCCCGCGCGGTTTTTCTGACACACAAGCACCTACCCCCTCCCTCCTCCCGCCATCTGCCCCCGAATTCCCGGGGGAAAACACACACCCCCCCGACCGGCGGTTGAGGCGGCCCCCGCTGTGTTTATTTTTTGGTTTTTTGTTGGGAAGTGGAGGAGGGGGGGGGAGGGCAAGTCCGCATTTGTAGAATTGCAAGTCTTTGTGTACTTTTGGCCAAAAAATGGAGGGCAAGACCGAGGCAGCAGCAGACGGCGCGTCTACCCAAGCGCCGCCCCGTACAATTGTTGTCGAGCCGGACCCCGTGCTCAACGTCCTGGCGTGCGCGACGTGCCAGCGCCCCGACTCGGCCGCCCAACCCCTCAAGGCGTGCCGGCGCTGCAGGCTGCACTTGTACTGTGACCGCAAGTGCCAGCTCCAGCACTGGAGGGCAGAGCACAAGACCAGGTGTTATGCCGTACGAAACTTTGCCTTGAAGGAGGCCGTGGATCAGCGAGTGACCCACAACTACCTGACGCTGCGGCGTATCTTCGAGGGGACTGTGAACCCGACCATCAAGGCCAGGGCGTTCCTGCACGAAGCCGTCATCGACATGTTGAAGCTGGACCCGGTGTGCGCGGACCTGCCCTTGGAGGGCCCTGTCCCGGTGGCGCAAGCCGTGTGGGAGAAAGCGAGCGCCAAGTTCAAATATGCGGGCAGGTTGTTGGCTATGAAGGGAGATGTAGATTATATGAGGGATGAGGTAATGTGTTGGATGCCCCGGCGGTACTTGCGCGACATTGACCTGCTGTGGGACGGCATCAACGGCTGGCGGGGCTAATGTTGTGTCTTATAGTTTTTTTGAGTTTTTTTGGACCCCGGTTTTTTTTTGTTAAAAAGTACAACTTCGTCGCATTGTATGTAAAAAATTCACCGGTTCTAATTTTAATTTAAACATCAGACGACTTTGTTTTTTTCCCCAAGACACGTAGGCACTGTCTGCTTTTCCGCGGGGTCGATTGGGGTTGTTTGTCGGGCCTGGGTATATAGGTTAGGACGGGCATCGATTCTGCTTCCTTGTCCGATAGCCAGCGACGGTTATCTACGGGCAAGCCAGCGCACACTGCCTCGAACTCGGGGTCTAGCTCGGCCTCGACACCCGCTCGCCACTGCTCTTAGTTGGCGGGCGGGAAGCTCAGGGGCGGGAGGGTGTTGGCCCCCCCCCCCCCCTCCTCCCCTCTCTTCCTTTCGTCGTTCCCCCGCACCGGCCCCCCCCCCCACCGATTTCTCCCGTTCCTTTCTGTTCCATCTTCTTTATCCCCCTCCCATCCCCGCTCCCTCCTACGTTCACTGGCAGGCACTGTCACACTCTCTCGCCCGTGTCCAAGGCTGCTGCAAAGAAAAAAAATGATAGCAGCCAGACCAAATGTCAGCGACGACACAAGAGCGCCAACGTCGGCCACCAGGGCGAACTGTCTGTGGCCAGGACAAACGCCAAGAGGAAGCGCGCGAGGCGGGACCGTCTGTCAATCATTCCAAGAGAAACGAATTCGAGGTTGGCCGCAGACCAGGCGTTGTGCACGGCCGTGCTAAACGTCGTCATTGGCTTTGTGCTGGGCTCACAAAAGCCCACACGGGCTGACGCGCGCGACAGTCGCGACGCACCCTTGCTGTCGCGCTTCTGTGCGCGTTCCGAAAGGCAGCGAGGTCACAGACTCCGCCCGCCACGACGTGGGACTGGGTGACAGCCTCGTGTTCTACGGTTTGCTGGGTGGCCGAGAATGGTCCAGCTGGGAGACGGTGAAGACTCTAGTCCGTTGCCAATAAAAAACCTCCCGTGGGCCTGCGGAGTTTTCCATTTTCACTATTTCTTCACAGGGAGTCTGTCGGGCCAGTTCAGCTAGAAGTAGACGTGCGCAAGCTCCACTGGAAATCGGAGAGCGGCTATTGGCTGACCGACGTCAAGCTCCGCGCCAATAACGCGCCGTGCACGTATTGCGTGTCAGAGGCCAGCGCGGCAGAGGAACGGCTGAAATTGCGGTTGGCCCAGGAAGAAGAACGCCACCGGACGCGGTTAGCCCAGGAAGAGGAATGCCTCCAAATGCAGTTGGCCGAAGAAGAGCTGGAGCGACAGTGCGACAATGAGCGCACTGCCGTACTGGCTGACGGCGTTCAGGAAATCACCCCAGCTCGGGGCGAGGCGGTGTGTGACTTTTCAGAGCGCTCGCGCACGGACAACCGAGCGGCACGCGGGCGATCGGTTTGCGACTTTCTAGAGCGCAAGCTGGGTGTGTTGCCCTCACGCGTTCAAGACCCGAGGAGCAATGTCTGCATGCACAAGATCTGTATTGCCGGCAGCAAGCGCTCATAGATAGTGTAGTGTAATGTGCGCAATGTACATGTGTCATGTAGGTGGCAAGAACAAGGGAAAGGAGAAATCGAAAGCAAAGGGAGCGGGAAAGGGAACTGGGAAAGGGAAGCAGAAAAAGGACGCTGCAGCAATTATCGAGTTCAAGCGTGACCTGGTCCCCCCCCCCCCACCCACCCACCCATCACCCCCACCGCCCACCCACCGTTAGTAGTAAGAATAATCGTAGCGAGTCACTATTGGTTGTATGTTAGCTGGTGGTAAGTGCGCGTTGGGTAAAGGAACATTCTGACCCTACTCGCGAGAATATTAGTTCGCGTGCACGCAAGCCAAGCTTGCTGGACTGTGGATTCTTCTCTCTTGTTCGTATTCCCGGCGCCTCCGGATTGGGAGTTGCAGTTGTTCCTAAACATCCCAAATGGTTTGGATCTCTGTTATGTCACGCGAAGACATTGTTGCTCAAGTACGATGGTGTCTGGACTAGTTCCCCGAAACAAGTACTTGGGTATAGCTATGTCCTTGCTATCGAGGAGGGTGGAGTTTCGCTTGTTGTACCGCAACATATGCGTGATGAAATAGTTAGTCAGTGCCAAAAAAATCTGGAAGCGGGACATAAGGCATTGACAAAGGGTGGAGGTTTCTTAGTTCAACACAGGGATCTTCCAAATTGCGAATTTGTCGTCGTTGGGAAATCAAAATCGACGTATAAAGTGTACGTTCAATCGTTACATGATATTTTTTGTGGACAACCGCTTACAGTTTTTTACAGTCGTTCTTATCGCGAGTGGTTTCTGGAGGGTTATGGATATAAGCTCGATCGCTTACAGTGGGGAACACTGAATCCGTTCCTGTGAGTCCCTGGTCACTTACTTGGCAGTGTTGATTACTAAATGGATAGTGAAAGCCACATAGTATGTAGTGATGGTCACTTAGCAGTTAGTGATGGTCACTTAGAGGCTAGTGATGGTCACTTAGAGGCTAGTGATGGTCACTTAGAGGTTAGTGATGGTCACTTAGATGTTAGTGATGATCACTTAATGCATAGTATGTCAAGAGGAACAGTAATTAATAATAATAGTAATAAATAATAATAATAATAATAATAATAATAATAATAATAGTGCTTCTCTGTCAATGGCTGATGCATTTCTGCACATGCGCCTCCATCGTCTCACCCGTGAGGGGAGTACGAAGAATTGACGATAAGCTCTAATGACACCCCCGCAAGGGCAGTTCCAACACTTCCAGACGGGCCGGTATGTTCAATGAAAATACTGGTCCAGAAATAGACCGGTATGTTCAATGAAAATACTGGTGGCACCGACGGGAATCGAACTGGCAAAGGGCCCAGATGGTAGAACTTGACCACTGGGCTATCACGGTGTCCATAATAATAATAATAATAATAATAATAATAATAATAATAATAATAATAATAATAATAATAATAATAATAATAATAATAATAATAATAATAATAATAATAATAGTGTATCTCCTGCCAATTGCTGAGCCAAAAGGCCATGTGCATCCAGTCCTCCATTCCATAAGGAAAGTCTCCACACCAATCGGTGGAATAAAGGAAGTGACGGCATAGAACATTACTCTAGGAGCTTTATACCAATCAGCCCATGGAAAGGACCGATGGCCTATGTACTCCCTGAATAATAATAATAATAATAATAATAATAATAATAATAATAATAATAATAATAATAATAATAATAATACTATATCTGAGGCGTACTGATGCAGCTAATGGCATATCCTCAACGGACATAAGCCTCCAATACCCTTGTTCGAGGTCCTCCACCCCCCCGTGTCAGTCTCTCGCCTGATGATCGGGGCCACCGATGGAGCTCCTGAGGGCAAGACTGCACTAAGCCGAGGTTATTCCGCAGTCCCAGCAACCTCTTGCAAGACGTCACCGAATGTGCAAGTGCATACACCAAGCGCGGTTGCTAGAGCTGCCTCGAAACCCCACCCATAACAATCTGGTGCTGGGTCCTGGGCTATCAACCAGCATATGCGGAGTTTAAGATCTTTTACGCGCGCAACGACCCTCCTCCCCAGCATCTACCACCAAAGGGTTATGAGTTGGCGTCACAGTTTAACGCCTTGAGGCCATTGGGCTGAATAATAATAATAATAATAATAATAATAATAATAATAATAATAATAATAATAATAATAATAATAATAATAATAGTGTTTCTCTGTCAATGGCTGATGCATTTCTGCACATGCGCCTCCATCGTCTCACCCGTGAGGGGAGTACGAAGAATTGACGATAGGCTCTAATGACACCCCCGCAAGGGCAGTTCCAACACTTCCAGATGGACCGGTATGTTGAATGAAAATACTGGTCTAGACGGACCGGTATGTTCAATGAAAATACTGGTGGCACCGACGGGAATCGAACTGGCGACAGGGCCCAGATGGTAGAACTTGACCACTGGGCTATCACGGTGTCCATAATAATAATAATAATAATAATAATAATAATAATAATAGTGCCTCTCTGTCAATGGCTGATGCATTTCTGCACATGCGCCTCCATCGTCTCACCCGTGAGGGGAGTACGAAGAATTGACGATAAGCTCTAATGACACCCCCGCAAGATAATAATAATAATAATAATAATAATAATAATAATAATAATAATAATATTGCTTCTCTGTCAATGGCTGATGCATTTCTGCACATGCGCCTCCATCGTCTCACCCGTGAGGGGAGTACGAAGAATTGACGATAAGCTCTAATGACACCCCCGCAAAGGCAGTTCCAACACTTCCAGACGGACCGGTATGTTCAATGAAAATACTGGTCCAGACGGAGCGGTATGTTCAATGAAAATACTGGTGGCACCGACGGGAATCGAACTGGCGACAGGGCCCAGATGGTAGAACTTGACCACTGGGCTATCACGGTGTCCACAATAATAATAATAATAATAATAATAATAATAATAGTGTATCTCCTGCCAATTGCTGAGCCAAAAGGCCATGTGCATCCAGTCCTCCATTCCATAAGGAAAGTCTCCACACCAATCGGTGGAATAAAGGAAGTGACGGCATAGAACATTACTCTAGGAGCTTTATACCAATCAGCCCATGGAAAGGACCGATGGCCTATGTACTCCCTAATAATAATAATAATAATAATAATAATAATAATATTAATAATAATAATAATAATATAGTGTCTTCTCGGAATTCTCACTAGTTTCTGGTGGCTATGCAAGGAGAAGGCATAATGTTGCCTTCTTTTTGCTTAGCCTTGACGCCGCTGCCATGAACAATGTCATATTAATTCAGATGCGCGTGCGGTCACTTAGAGGTTAGTGATGGTCACTATGAAGCTAGTGATGGTCACTATGAAGTTAGTGATGGTCACTTTGAAGTTAGTGATGGTCACTTTGAAGTTAGTGATGGTCACTTAGAGGTAAGTGATGGTCACTTAGAGGTTAATGCATAACATGTCAAGAGGAATAGTAATAATAATAGTAATGATATGTTTGGCAGGTTGGTGGTACCTCGGCGTTGGAAGTGGAATCGGAAATGCCACCTTGGGTTTGTACCAGCTGTAGCAACATGAATAGGTTTTGTGTCACTGTATGCGTTCATGAGGATTGTGGGAATTCTAATCCTCGGTTTCTTCCGCCCGCTCCTGCCTGGCGGGTGCGACTAACGCAACAGTTGAGGGGACCTTTACCTATTAGGGACCTTGGTAGTGTAGGTGATGGGATCGGTGGGACCTTGACTAGTCAATCCCTTGCGACATGTTTCGCAGGGATCCCCAGGGATGAAAAAAAAGACGTGTCTGGGTGTGCATCGGGAGATGTGCTTCTTTTTGCCTTGAGCGATGATTGGGCTGCAGTCGCTGGCATAGAGACCAGACATTTTGAGATAGCATTCCTTAGCAGGTATGAAAAATACAGCGTATTGTGGGCCGCACATGATAACTTGATAGGGGTTTGTTTAGATAAGAGCTGTTTCTGCTCAATAAGTTCATACAATCCATCTATCAACCGCGTTGTGTGGTCGAAGGAGTTGCCTGTTATTCGATGGGGTGTAGAAGCTCAAGCCGCTCGCGTTGGTTTAATACCACGTGCGTTGAACTGGAACAAGAACATAACAGTGTTCTTGTTCTGGAAAGGTTGGAAACCAGCCCATAAGCATAAAGTCCTGTTGAAAATAATCAAGGACGAGCGGGTAAAGTATATCATGGTTACTGATAGCTGTAAATCAAACAGCATGTCCCACGACCACAGGGATACTCTTGGAGCTTTGCTCTCGCAAGGGTTTTTCCTGAAATCATACAGAACTGGTGTTAAAGCAGCGGGAAGTGGACAGGTGTACGCGTTTCTGCTCATGGAACGCATTGCCAAGCAAGGTTGAGGCATAGCCAGTTATCAGGTAATAATAATAATAATAATGATAATAATAATAATAATACTGATAACAATAAAATTTGTGGCTGAATGCTAGTGATGATCACTACAATATTAGTGTTCATCACTAACGGATAAGTGATGGTTACTAAGCATGTAATGACGAGCAGTTAGTGATGGTCACTTAGGTTAGTGATGGTCACTTAGAGGTTAGTGATGGTCACTTAGAGGATAGTGATGGTCACTTAGAGATTAGTGATGGTCACTTAGAAGTTAGTGATGATCACTTAATGCATAGCATGTCAAGATAAGTAGGATCTTTCTCTCTCTCTCTCTCTCTCTCTCTCTCTCTCCTTTTGTGTTATTTTCCCGTTTAGGAAAACTCACATCTCACGGAACTAGAAATTGAGGGAGCATTGTATGATGAGCATTTGGAAATGACGGAGCAGGCTTTCAGAGAGCGACTAGAACAGTGGGCATTGAAGACAAAGATTTAGTGACAGGTGCTACATCTTATCACCCTGTATGTGCTTTACCAAATGCTTGCTGTGCTGCTAGTGCAGAAATACACCTTGCAGTCTGTACGGGGAGTCCACCCGGAGCTGCATATCGTGGTACTGGCAGCAGGCGGCGAGTTCGAATACGGGGATCCAGGACTGTGCGTTTACGGCTTCGAAGATGAGTTTGTCGGTGACGATCATGTGATTGTGCAGATATACCAGCACAGCAAGTGGCCCATGCAGAACGGGCAAACATTGAAGGATGTTTGGCCTTTTAACCAAAAAGCCAAGGACAACGGCTTAAGTGGAGAAGTGGTTTATAGTTGGCCTGGCTGGGACACCCACACGAAGCCAAAATATTTAAAAATGACCAAACAACAGCTCCAAGATTTTGTACTGGCAGCATCTGCAACGGCAAGACCATGTGTAGTTAGTAATCCAAAGGAAAGAATGGAGACGGTCGCAACACAACGTGTCAAGCCCCCGAAGAGTGAAAGTAAAAAACCTAGTCATGTCTACGTTGACCTAGTAAATGACAAAGAAAATGATACAAACGTTCCAACAGTTCTAACAGGAACGAAACGAAGCGGTAAGCCAAGTACAAAGCGGGCAGAAATGATCGCCAGGGCAGGTTGACAGGTTGGTAGCACTTTCTTTGTCACTAAGTATGTCAAGTAAAACATGACTAGGTTTTTTGCGTTAATTTCTGCTATCAGGAAGTCAGTAAGAATGTAGTAGTGATCATCACTAATAATGTAGTGGTGAGTACTATGACTGTAGTGACTGTCACTTAACTAATTATTGTGGCGACGGCTCACTACTACTGAAGTCACTGTTACCAGCCAAGTATAGTGATGACCACTAAATAACTGTAGTTTTCATCACTTCCAAGAGTAGTGACGGGCACTACAGGTGTTTAGTGGTCATCACTAACAACAGGTAGTGACAAGCACTACATATTTAGTGATCATCACTAACAACAGTTAGTCATGAGCACTACATTGTGTAGTGCTCATCACTACTGGTGTAGTGCTCATCACTACATACTGTTAGTGATGATCACTATGCAACAGGTAGTGATGAGCACTACATTTGTAGTGCTCATCACTACATACTGTTAGTGATGAGCACTATGCAACAGTTAGTGATGAGCACTACATTTGTATAGTGATCGTCACTAACAGTATGGTAGTGATGAGCACTACATTTGTAGTGATCATCACTACATACTGTTAGTGATGATCACTATGCAATAGGTAGTGATGAGCACTACATTTGTATAGTGATCATCACTAACAGTTTGTAGTGATCAGCACTACACTAGTAGTGATGAGCACTACATTTGTAGTGATCATCACTAACAGGATGTAGTGATGAGCACTACGGTGGTGTAGTGACCATCACTACCTTTTGTTAGTGATGGGCACTACGAAAATGTAGTGATCATCACTACAAACTTTTTTGTTTGAACTAATTTTTTAAGTGATCAGCACTATCTTTTGTAGTGATCGGCACTACGTTTCGTCGATTTATAAAAAATTTTACCGTTAAGTGACGAGCACTCAATTCATAAGTGATGGGCACTACTTTTGTAGTGACGATCACTAGAGACACCGGCAAAGATACATTCAAAAACTGTTGCTAGTGATGGTCACTACTTTTTTAGTGATCATCACTAGCTTTTCACTGATGCATAATTCAAAAATTGTAGTGATCATCACTACTTACTTTTAGTGACCATCACTATTTTTTTTTTATTTTTTCAAAAATCGAGTTCTAGCAGTGCTTGCTAGTGACGGTCACTAAATATGTAGTGATGGGCACTAACTTTTTAGTAATCATCACTTAATAAGTGATCATCACTAAAATCACTACGCTTTGCACAGCAGTCGACCGTTACATCCGGAAACACTTCCATTTTGAGGTAGTGATCATCACTACGTCGTTTAGTGATGAGGGAGAATCTAGGGGATGCCGTAGTAATATCACTACATTTGTTGAATTAAGGACAATGGAGGAGTAGTGATGATCACTACCTCAAAATTTTCCTTATTGTAGTGATGATCACTACGTTTTTTTAGTGATGTATCACTAACTTTTTGTAGTGATCATCACTACAAAAAGTTAGTGATGGTATTCCGTACTTGTAGTGGATATCGATCAACATATATACCTACAAGTTTATCGCGTCCTCAGCCGTCACCAACGCACACTTTTTGGCAACTGCATGCCGTGCGATCCAATTACAATATAATACTAGTAATATTCCAGCTGGGAAAACTACTGTAGGGAATTTTGAATGGATAGACAAGGTCTTGTCTACCCCTTAAGCTTATGGAATTCGAATTCGAAGAGAAATCTACAAGCACATGCATGTATGCAGACCTTGTGGATGCATGCAAAGCTTAAGCGGAAGACGTGGAGATGCCATACTGGCTGGAGCTGGCTCGGTCTAGTAGTACAGAGTGCCACTTCGTCACACTTTTTCAATACACGCCCCCCCGCCACACAGGGACACACCCCGGCCGGCCCGCACGGGGCAAAATGGCAACGGACGGGAAAAAGTGGAAACGGTTAATAAAATGATACACATAGCCTTTCTCAACATTGAACACAGTCACAGCTGTCAATTTGCGAAAAAAGAAATATAACGGGTTTTGCAATTTTTTCTTGACTTTTTTTGTTAATGTTTCTGTTAGGTTTAAAGAATGAAATAGAATTGAACAGCCGTACTTCAATGCGTCTGAGCGGCGGATTTTGACGCGCTGACGCACGCGTTTTAGCTCTGTCGTTCGTTTTTGTTGTTTTTGACGCACAAACGCAAAAACGCACAAAACCACAAACACACAAAACCACAAAACATAATGTCCATTAGTCTTATTCCAAATCACGTAAAAGATGAAGAAATGTGGAAAGAACAGTTTAGAGCAAATAGATGTGGGCCAAAAAAACTAAATGAAATGAAAATAAAGCAAGAAAAAGAGATAGAGAAAGATGAGATGATAATCGAGAATATGAAGAAAGAGTTGGAAAAAAAGAAAGATAGACTAGACGCTTTGAATGAGATGATATTCGAAAGAGAGAGGGAGAGAGATGATATCGAAGAAGACTTAATGGAGGATAGAAGAAAGAAGATGAAAAAGAGAAAGATTGAAAGTGAGATGAAATTGATGAAGCAATGGAGGAGAGAGAATAGAGGAATGTTGAAAGCGGTAGAGATAGCAACCATGGAAAGAAGTATTGAAAGTGGAACGACGTTTGCTGAGGCGTGCGTGATGATGAAGAGAATAGATGAAATAAGTGAAAAGGTGGAAGATGGAGACAGGAATATGAACAGGGCTTACAGGGAATAATTGGATATTATATGAGTGGCAAAAATACTAAAATTCAATAAGCAAATTTTTATATTCAGTCCTGAGCACGACTTAAAACTACTCCTACATAAACACATATTGTCCCTCTGTGTGTTTATGTAGGTGATGCCTCCCAAGAAGAAGGAAGAAGAAGCACCAGCAACTCCTCCAAAGGTAATACCGACTACATCGGTAGATGTAATCTCTTTTTTCCTTTTTTGTTGTTTTATTGTTGTTTGTGTATTGTAGGAGCCTGTTGCACAAGTAAATATACCCCCCAAAGAATAACTGGTGGATTTTTTTTGGAAATGAAGGATGATGATTTAACTCTTTTCTCAAAAAAACAGGATGGAAAAGAGCTTCCAAATCTTGAAGTTGTTGGTTCCAAATCCTCTACCAAAAGGTTGATTTCTGGGCAAACTATGTGGGTTTCCTTTTTTTGATGATGGGTCGCAAGTTTGTCACCCAACTCTTTATGACGCATACGTTCACGGAAAAGATAAGGTCGCTTTGAAGAAAATTATCAAAGCAAAGTCTGTAAATTAAAAAATAATCTATCAAATTTAAATTTGAAAATTAATTTACCTTCCGGTTATATTACAGCTATTGCTGTAGGCATTAATAACTTATAAATCCAAAATTTCCTTTTTCTTTTTGATACGGGCACTTGACCTTATATTCTCCGGCTTTATGTCTAATGACTTTAATAAGTGGCCGGTCTTTTTTTGTTTAGTTACTTCTTTAACTTTGTCTGCTTTGAGGTTTAACTTCTTCCTGTTCTTGTTCGTTCATTTTGGACTTTAATAATTGTTGAGGACTAATTAATTCGTGGTCACCAAGTATTAACTTGAAACCTTTCCGGCCTTTAACTGTATATATCATCCCTCCGTTTCAGTATTTTGCGGATTGCTGTGTTTATGATCCATTGCTGTATGCGACTAAAAAAGTAAGGTAGTTCATCACGATATATAAAAGAGTAAATAATAAGTCGTGCATAAAGTTATATATTGAAAGATTTAAAAAATCTTTCAGCAAAAGGTTTTGTGAAACTTTTTCAAAAGTTTCAAAACTTTAAAAATATCTTTGATGTATCATTGTTTTCTTTTTTTGGTTTATCGGGTTGTTGATTATAAACATTGACACTAACACGGCTAGTCTTCTTCCCTCCTTTCTTAGGCTGGGGCTCTTCTTCCTCACTCTCGCTTTCGCTGTCATCGCTTTCTTCTTCCACTTTCTTTTTTACCACTTTCTTTTGGGGTTTCTTTTGCTTAGTCTTAATGTTCATCTTGGATATTTTATCCGCAATGAGGTCAGCAAAGTCGTGTTCAACCTCTTCATCGCTTTCACTGCTTTCCTCACTTATCTCACCGTCTCTACCATCAATCATATCCTTTGCCAACTGCTTCTTAGTAATGTGGTCCATCTTTTCGTCATTGTTCATTTCTTTCACATTCTTCGCCTCTTCCTCAGCAAGTAGTTCCCTCGCCCTTTCAATCTTTCTCTGTTTAGCCTTTTCCTTTCGCCTCGCATTAGCAATTTTAAGATTTTCTACCGAAGATTTACCCGGCATACTGTCTACGACCGTAGGTTGGTACTTGTTTGCTATGGGTTGGTATATTTTCCTAAATATAATATTTTAATTAAGATAATATATAGAATGAGTCAATATAAGTCGCTCTTAGGCTTGTCTGAAATTGCGGTGGATTCACTTGACATAAAAAACTTAGACTTAACGAACACTAATATTATTGGCTTAAACACTGATAGAGTGCCAGAAGATGCTGACCCCGTAAATCTTTATTACACTGACGGCCGATTTGATACACGACTGGCTACCAAATCAACAACAGACATTAAAGAAGGAAAAAATTTATACTACACAGAGCAACGAGTTAGGGACAACGACGAGGTTAAAGCCTCAACTCAGCACCGCTCTAATACTTCCAATCCGCACCAAACCAGTTTATACAATTTGATAGGCACAAACATATTTGCGCAAGCGAGCGGACAATACTTAACTTACAACGATGTAGAAGGCAAATGGAAGAATACCGCCCTCGGTTCAATTGACACACTCTCTGATGTAGTCATTACAGCACCAGTGGCGATGAATAGTTATCTAACATATAACTCAATAAACTGGGTAAATAAAACATTTCCGATAAATGTTGATGAAACAGGCAACATTAGTATGGGAATGAAGAATATAACAGGAGTTAATTTACTAAATGACAAAGGCGTTGATGAATGGATATTTGAGCATAATGATAATAATAATAAAGTGTCAGCGAGTGGAAGTATAGACTCACACAGCAATGTGATGATATCAGGCTTCCCAGCAGATAACCAACTGATTATGTATAGCACAGGGCAATGGAGAAACACCACACCACCCTTTCTTAGATTAGACGGAACTGCTAGTATGACGGGAGGACTAAGTATGGGTGGTTTTGCTATTTCTGGTGCTTCTACGTATAATGGAATTAATCTCACTAATCTCGCAGTTGATGGTTCAGTGGTCAAACTAACAGGAGATCAAACCATAGGAGGAATTAAGACATTCAGCAGTATAATAAATGCTAGTGCTGGTATTGATATGAAAAGCCAAAGCATAACAAATGTAAATCTTGTTGATGGTGTTGATGTTTCTACTCTTGACACTTCTGTCGTTAAACTAACAGGAGACCAAACCATAGCAGGGAATAAAAAATTTACATCAACTTTGGAAGTAAGTGGTTCGTCCAATCCTACTACTTTTGACGGCATCGGTATAGCCTTTGATACAAAAATAGGAATGATTGCAGCACAAAAAACAGCAACAGCGACTTGGTATCCGATACAAATAACGGGTTCGTATGTTGAGTTATATTCAGGTAATACTCTAATTATAACCGCAACTGGCACTACACTATCTTTGAATAACAACAAAATAACAAACTTAGCCACACCATCAGCAACAACAGACGGAGCAAATAAAAGTTATGTTGATACAAAAGATGGGCAAAATGTGAAACTAACAGGAAACCAAACAATAGCAGGAATCAAGACTTTTAGCAGTGCGCTTGAAATAACTGGAAATTCAACGAACGCGACAACAAAAGGAACATTCGTGGTTTTTAACTCCACAGCCAATATAGGAACTATCGGATGCCTTGATATGGGCACTGGTGTAAATTATAACTTTGAAATAAATGCGAAAAAAATAAGTTTTATTATTGATGGAGCGATAGTCGGTTGGGTAAATGCTTCGGGGCTAGATCGTAATAGTAGCAAAATAGCCAACCTTGGAACTCCGACATTAGCGACGGACGGAGCGACAAAAGGGTATGCGGACACATTGGACGGGCAAAATGTAAAACTAACAGGAGACCAAACAATAACGGGAATTAAAATATTTAATGGAACGAGAAATGATATACGCGGGCTTACTTTGTTGAACCAAGCTGATTTTAATAATGTGGATATCATTAATGGAGGAAATATTACATATAATGGGGCAAGGATATTAAACCAAAACGGAGGAGACATATTCTTTTCACAGACATCAGGCGATTATCAGTATTTCTTATTTACTCTAAATACCGCTACAAGTGGAACCGCGAACCAACGAGGCTATGTATTCACGAATGTAGCATCTGATGTAAAAGGGGCGGGACTTTATATTTCAAAACTTTTGGATAATAAAAGTGCTTCGTCTGACATTGTCCGTTTTAACAATGCTGGCGGTATGCGGTTTTATGGTGCTTTGGATATGAACTCAAACAACATAACAAATGGCGGAACAATAACTGGAACTACATTAACGGCAACTGCTGGTATGACTACAACAACATTAACAGCGAGCGACAAAATAACGACTGCATCAGGTATGCCAATAATCATAGGCAATACAACGAAAGGAATAGGAACAACAGCGGGTTTAGAATTGTATGGGACTTATAACAATAATACTACTGGAGCACATTTGCAGGCTATTACAACAGAAGATATATATCCTACTTTTCAACTAACTAATTTAAGTCATAATAACATAAATATGACATTTGATGCGTATTTAGATGCTGGCGGATGGAAATCAAGTTATGCGAGTTCTAATTTTCTAATTAGTAAATGGAATAATAAACTTAGATTTTTGTATGATAGCGGGAAAAGTGTGGGGGTTGCTGTTCCTTGGTCTCTCGCTCTGGAACTTGACACATCGGGCTTATTAACAACGAAGGCAATAACAGCAAGTGGAGCGATAACGGCAAATGCGGGTATATCAACAACAACGGCAACCGCGAGTGGATTAATAACGGCAAATGCTGGGATATCTGTTGTTAATAGCACGGCAGATATAAGAGGAGAAGCAAGAAGTGGGTCTCATGCTACACCAGTCGGGTTATATGTCACAGGCAATCTTGGAGCATCTTCTGCTGGTGTTGAATTTAGACACAGCAACGGGACACAGGGAGTTGGTTTTGGTTATAATTCAATATATGCTACGGGAAGCAATACCAATCAAGATTTAAATTTTTATGCGAGGGGGACTGGAGTAATCTATGCTCAGAGTGATACGAGCATGACAACAGCATCCAGCGGATTTTTAACATTAAGAAAAAGACCACAAAATACCACCAACCCACAAATATTTATGAAAGCAGGAGACGCATCAGGTTATGCGGTAGTAATGAATACAGGTGGATTATTACACGCTTGGTCAACTACACTATCAAATGGTGAAAACAATACAGGATATGTTTTTATGTATGCGGGAGCAAATACATGGTCTTCTGGTTCAGACAGGAGATTAAAATCAGATATTAAAACACTAGACTGCGGGGATTGTTGCGATAAACTGATGAAAATAAATTGCTGTTCATATTATTTGAAATCAGACGAAAAGAAACAGAAAAAGAACCACGGATTTATTGCGGATGAAGTAAAATTTTTTTTCCAGAATTTGTATCTGAAAGTGGAATAAAAGCAGACGATGGGGATGGAAACTTTGAAGGTATATCATACACGGACTTCATACCAATACTAGTTAGTGCTTTTCAACATTTAACTGAAAAGGTGATTTATTTAGAAAAGCAAAATAATAATCTAACTAATGATATAGCAGATTAAAAAAACCAATTAGCAGAAAACCGTAATATCAATGCCTTCTAGATTACACCCTCCACCTCCACTCATTGATATGGCAGATGGCGAACTAACACCAGAGTTGAAGAACCGGGTTTTGGATATTTCGTTGAAGACTGAGGAACAAAAAGTAGAGCACGAATTGGAAGATAACTGGAATTGTTGTTGTATAAAAAACAGACCGACCGACAGCCGACTTATTAAATACTTATTTCAAATGGGTATCATTATCGCCATCATCACCCTTTGTATCGTGAGGTTGTCTGAAAAGAACTTACCGTGCGAGACAGCCAACACGTACGTCGGTATTTTGACCTTACTCATAGGCATCTGCCTTCCTTCCCCTTCTAGCTCAAAGAAGTGAGCATTCATATAGTTGAGTTTTATACCAAGAAGCATCATTTGAGCAGATTAGCGGAATAGCTTCATCAAAACTCACACACCAATCACTAAAAGGTTTATACACACATTTAAATTTGGTTTCTATTCCTTTTGAATACACCACACACAACTTTCATTTTTTTTAACACTGACCCGTGAATAGAAATCGCAGGCAGTCCGAGCAGAAATATTAATTAATAAAAAGTTTATAAAGATTAGTATAGAGGGCATCGCAATGGCAGACTATAAATTTCAAAAGATTATTTTTCTAAGTAATGATTTTGCGGGCGGTAGCAAAACATTTGACAAAAACATTCAAATGAACTTTACACCAACAAGAATGAATGTTAAGTTTATCCACTATATGAATGATATGACGGAAACGAAAACGAAAATCCTTTATATGGACCGCATCGGCATTATCGGCACATTCGCAGACAGCACCACGGCAAACATTTCAAATCTCGGATACAACTTAGGTATTATTAATTGGACTGACGGGCAATACAGTTTTAAAGTGCTTAAAACAGACAATGGCAGTATTGAGACAGACCTCTTGGGTGGAAGAATTGTTATTTGTTTAGAATTTCTGGCGTAGGGGCCTGCTACCCCTACAACCCCGCCGTTGTGGTAAGTGATTAAAACAAAAATATATTTTAGAATATATAAAAGTGTTTTTGAGGTTGTAGGAGGTTTTTGAAAAAAAAGCTCATACAATGGAAAAAAATTAACGATATACGAGTTAGACCAGTTAGAAACCAAAACGGAGATGATGAGAAGTCGCCAAGTTAATCAAAGCGGGCGTCGTCGTTATCTAAAGCGGGGGTGGTTGCTTAATTATTCTTTTTTTTTCAAGCGGTTTTAAGCCTTTGTATTAAACGTCTATAGTTTAAATCAATACGAAGAAGGATAAATGGTTATATCCTTCATTACATGCAGTGTTAGCCTTCGCGTCCAGGCCTTTTTTCATCCATGTCCATAGTTTAAAAGCAACTATGGACGCAAAAAAATCAATACGAGAGGCCGTTTGGCTGTTTAAGCGGTATGAGCAATCGTTTTTGTCCGCGTCCATAGTTCCCATAGTTTGGGGGGGGGGGGGGCTAAGACTTCCATATAAAAAATTTATAATTTTTTTTGTTGAAATAGCAAGGTAATGAGATGTTAAATTTTTTAAAAAAATTAGATTTTTTTATTGCATATTTTTTTAAACTATGGACACTATGGACACTATGGACATTTATATTTTTATTATTAATAGAGAGAGAAATATATATTAATATTGCTTACTATTGATTAAAATAATAATAAAAAATGTCCATAGTTGCGTCCATGGTTTATAAACCCTGGACGGATATTATAAAAAATTAACAATATCTAAAACACTGCTCTCTCTCGCTCGCTATTTTAATCACTCGCCTCGGTGTCGTCTTCGGCATCAAACGGCCATTCGCTATCATTGTATAATCGGCGCAACATATCACTGCATTCGGCTAATGGAGGTATTTTACCGCATCTTGTGCGGAGCCCAAAATCATCAGTAAGTCGCCGGGTCTCAATATCGCCCACAACTTTCTTCATCTCAATCCAAAATTTAACATTCTTTGTATGTGAGTCACCCGCCGTTATTACATCCAGCCACCACTTTCTAAACTTCGGCATTGATTGAATTTTTTGATTACGCAAGCCGTCTGTGTTTATGGTCGTGCGGTCGTTGAAGTTAGACAAATCATATTTCAACAGCGTCCGCGCCAATTGCCGTTTATCAGCGCCCACGATACCATTTATAACTTGCTTTCTGTCTTCGTCCGCCATATCAACCAAACTCGGGCACACATCCAACACTAAAAACCTTTGTTCTGTTTGTCCCGCTGGAATACACCAATCTTCATTAGACGCTATGAATATATTGGACGAATTATTAACCCTTATAGCCGGCGCAAATTTCTCATTAATTGTTAAATCTTTCTCTGTTATAATATTTTTCAATACACCAGACGCTTCTTTATCACCGCCCCACGCCAATTCATCTAAAAATGTTATGAGTTTGCCTTTGAGTTGTGCGTTAAAAGTCCCTAACACCTCGCTCGCGTTCGTCGGGTGAAAATAATACTCACGGCCTATTATATCGGCTATTAATTCAATAATAATCCCCTTGCCGGTTCTTTCACACGAGCGCAACACTAATGAAATATTTAATTTATGATTCGGCCGTTGGTAGATACTCGCAAATATTCCCATATTCTTGTCGTATAAAGCCCTTTTACCTCGGCACCATCGCTTATATATGTGTTTGAAAAACGGCTCGGCCATTTGTTCTTCAAACGTAAACGGCTCGGCTTTGCGGGCTTCTTCGTAAGATATTCCAAAGCCATGAAACAAATTATAAGCGCCATCGCCGTGCGGGCTAACACCCGCTTCAACTGCTTTGAAATACTTTAGCGGGTTAAATATAATTAACGTCGTTCCTATTTCTTGAATGAAGCCATATGTCAAATGGTGATATAACCAAAGGACAGCCACTGGCTCCTTTTACACAGGGCACATAAACATAATTCTTCTTTTGTTCGTTCTTGAAAGAGTCTAATGTTTTCATAGTCATAACCTTTTTCCAGTCGTTGTCAATGTCATCATTCTCTTGTAATACAATTGATTTGGAAAAAGCACCATACCAATTATTTTCATCAATAAACGAAACACACAGGGCTTTAATGTCATTCACGTCATCTTCGTTCTCGGCATACTCGCCCGCCCGTCTCAGGTGTTGTATGTTATGGAAATATTAACGGGTTTCATATATTGAAAAAGCGCATCATCAAAGCCTTCGGCCATCGGCTTAAAGACTAATTTGATATTAATACCTAAAGCATCGGCCACTGCTTTCTCACACCCGCTCAGATTTAACTGAGATTAACCTTAATGTTATGTGGTATCATAAGCCCATCAAAGCATAATACACAATCTTTCGGTCGGCCAATTGTATCGTAGATAACCATTAATATTTTGTTTTCATAGTCGCACATCAAAGCATGGACAAGGCTTGCTTTGTGATTGTAGTTTTTACCCGCCTTAACCCTCATGGACTTTCTGCTTTCATACAGCCCCACGTATTCGGGCATTTCCGCGAGAGTTGTGTGTATAATGGCCATCTCGTCCTTGAAACTCGTTATAAATTCCTTAATTGACGCATTCAACTCAGGACTATTAACAACCTTATTAAAATCATTACGCCCGCCGTTAGTAAGACTAAGAAAGCATTTTTTAATAGTCTCTTTATCCAGCCCAGATCGCTTAATGATATCATCGCGTTGGTTAATATAAGCATTCAATACAGGTGTTGCTATGTTGTGTCTCGCACAGATAAATGATAATATAACAGGGTGTGCATTAACCATATCAACATCAACATATAACCCGCGGGCTATCGTGTGCCGTATCTCTCGCGCAAGTCCTTGAAGACTCAGCCCCTTATCTGCAAAATATCTACCAAGGCAGTTTCTTTTGTTATATATACGTTAGCCTTCTTGGTTGTCGGGTTGTAAATTCCCGCATAACTTCGTGCTTGTTCAAGCGGGTCATATCTTTCATCAAAGCACTCAGGTCTAATTAAAGGCTTGAATATATCGGCGTTCTTAACAATATGAAGAAGTTTTGGAAAATCACATTTCTCAATAAGTTCAATCGTTTTGTTGTCAGTAAGTTTTCTGTTATATTCCACATGTCTCTTGCTATTGTTGGCTTGTGCTTCTTGTTGTGCTTTATACAGCACGCCGTTTGTAAATCGTTCTTTCTTATACTTAGCCAACAGCCACGCCCGCTGTTTCTTCTTGATAGCGTAAGTGATAGCATTCGTGGTCATATAATCAGGCACTTTAAGTGAATAAGATAAAGGATTTTCAACAGGCTCGTTCTTAGCCAAAAGCCTCGCATACTCAGCCTCTTGTGCATCGTAAATTTCGCCATTGGTAAAAGAAGCACTTTTGAATTTACCCGCCCGCCATGTCTCTTGTCGTTTCTTCAATTCGTCGGTAGTTGCTTCAATCAACATATAATCAGGCACTTTAAGCGGGTAAGATAAAAGGGTGTTCAATCGGCTGGGCCACAGGTTCAACCGGCTCGGCCACAGGTTCAATCGGCTCGGCCTTGTCCGCAGGTTTCAATTGTTTAATAGCATCTTCAATCAAACAACTCATGGCTTCGGCGTCTTCAATCGCTTGCTTCTTGATTTTGTCGGCGGTGCTCATTTCTTCAACACTCTTAACCCTATATTTATCGTTGCTCATATCCTTAACATATAATTCACTTAACCTTAACAGCCTTGAAGGCTCGGGCATGACAACTTTGACATTGTCGGCACATTGAATATCTGTTTTCAACATCGTGATATATTATAAGAAAAAAAAATAATTAAATATTTATTTTAGAAACATAATTTTGTATGTATTATATAATGGACGAAAAAAAGAAAGCAGGACGCGGTCGGCCATTAGGCTCGGCCACAGCACCAACAACAAGGCCAGAGGGTCAAACAATCAAACACGAGACATACACGGAGTATGTATACTACGTTCCGCGGGTTAATAGAGACGGGATAACCCGCTATCATCACACACGAAAAATCATTTATAACATACCACAGGCAGATATTGATAAGAAAATGAAGAAGAAGGACAAAGAAGCCATCAAACAAATTGCAAAGAAAGAAATCATACCCGCATTGGTCAATAATTACACTCTTGACGAGTTCAACAAGATTAAGCCGTTATTGGAAAATAAAGGCATTTTGCAGTTTGTCAGTTAGATAAAAAATAATTTCGTTTTTTTTCACTAGTTGCAGTTTTATCGGTTAGTCAAAGCATAATATAAGCCGTTGAGTGTCTCGCTGTAATATTCGTCGTCGTCCGTCTTTTTAATAAGCATTAACACCTCGCACATGTTTTCAAAATGTGGCAATTGTGGCATTCTCATTTCAATAATGTGCCATGTGCCGTAATTTTCCCACGTCATACCTTCTTTAAATTGTGCTTTTTGAAGTCTTCAATATTACAACCTAAATAAGATATTGATTTTTCTTTTTTGTCGCCTTTGAGTGCTTGTCTTATTATACTTCTTACGCTGTTTGCTAAATGTCCACGCGGGTCGCATTCCTTACATTTGCTTTTTTCTCTGTTATGTTCACATATCTCGCTACCACCGCAGTCCTTACATGTGCTTTTTACTCTGTTATGTTCGCATATCTGGCTTCCACCGCATTCCTTACATACACTTTTTCGTCTGCTATGTTCACATATTTGACTTCCACCGCATTCCTTGCATTTGCTTTTTTCTCTTTCATGTTCACATATCTGGCTTCCACCGCATTCCTTACATTGGCTTTTTTGTCTGTTATGCTCGCAGATACTAACACCACCGCATTCCTTACATTGGCTTTTTTGTTTATTATGTTCGCATATCTGGCTTCCACCGCATTCCTTGCATGTGCTTTTTTGTTTGTTATGTTCGCATATCTGGCTTCCACCGCATTCCTTGCATGTCCAAATTTAGAAGAAACAATTAAACGGCTACATTATACAAACACACAACCATTATGGGCTAACGATAACATGGCAAAAGGCAATAGATTTATTGGATAATTAATTAACCAACAGCACACAACCCGCGAACAAGCAACAACAAGCACACAACCCGCGAACAACAGCAACCAACATTAACCAACAACAGACTAATTAAAACCACAACCCGCGAACAAATTTAATTTTTTTCTTTGTCATGCCCCGTTAAGGTTATGTGAATTATATGTTAAGGATATGAGATACCCTCTTATATAAGAATCTGATGGCGTATTATTTCCTTATGCGAGAAAGCAACCTGCCCGAGGCCGTGGTTAAATTAATCTGTGAATACACTGGAACCCGTAAGAAATGGACGCGGGCGAACTTCAAGGCCGTTGAATGCGACATTAAACTTATTCACGGCTACAATGGTGTGCGGATTAGAGACAAATTAATGGTTATGCCACTTATTGAAATGAGAATGCCACAATTGCCACATTTTGAAAACATGTGCGAGGTGTTAATGCTTATTAAAAAGACGGACGACGACGAATATTACAGCGAGACACTCAACGGCTTATATTATGCTTTGACTAACCGATAAAACTGCAACTAGTGAAAAAAAAACGAAATTATTTTTTATCTAACTGACAAACTGCAAAATGCCTTTATTTTCCAATAACGGCTTAATCTTGTTGAACTCGTCAAGAGTGTAATTATTGACCAATGCGGGTATGATTTCTTTCTTTGCAATTTGTTTGATGGCTTCTTTGTCCTTCTTCTTCATTTTCTTATCAATATCTGCCTGTGGTATGTTATAAATGATTTTTCGTGTGTGATGATAGCGGGTTATCCCGTCTCTATTAACCCGCGGAACGTAGTATACATACTCCGTGTATGTCTCGTGTTTGATTGTTTGACCCTCTGGCCTTGTTGTTGGTGCTGTGGCCGAGCCTAATGGCCGACCGCGTCCTGCTTTCTTTTTTTCGTCCATTATATAATACATACAAAATTATGTTTCTAAAATAAATATTTAATTATTTTTTTTTCTTATAATATATCACGATGTTGAAAACAGATATTCAATGTGCCGACAATGTCAAAGTTGTCATGCCCGAGCCTTCAAGGCTGTTAAGGTTAAGTGAATTATATGTTAAGGATATGAGCAACGATAAATATAGGGTTAAGAGTGTTGAAGAAATGAGCACCGCCGACAAAATCAAGAAGCAAGCGATTGAAGACGCCGAAGCCATGAGTTGTTTGATTGAAGATGCTATTAAACAATTGAAACCTGCGGACAAGGCCGAGCCGATTGAACCTGTGGCCGAGCCGGTTGAACCTGTGGCCCAGCCGATTGAACACCCTTTTATCTTACCCGCTTAAAGTGCCTGATTATATGTTGATTGAAGCAACTACCGACGAATTGAAGAAACGACAAGAGACATGGCGGGCGGGTAAATTCAAAAGTGCTTCTTTTACCAATGGCGAAATTTACGATGCACAAGAGGCTGAGTATGCGAGGCTTTTGGCTAAGAACGAGCCTGTTGAAAATCCTTTATCTTATTCACTTAAAGTGCCTGATTATATGACCACGAATGCTATCACTTACGCTATCAAGAAGAAACAGCGGGCGTGGCTGTGGGCTAAGTATAAGAAAGAACGATTTACAAACGGCGTGCTGTATAAAGCACAACAAGAAGCACAAGCCAACAATAGCAAGAGACATGTGGAATATAACAGAAAACTTACTGACAACAAAACGATTGAACTTATTGAGAAATGTGATTTTCCAAAACTTCTTCATATTGTTAAGAACGCCGATATATTCAAGCCTTTAATTAGACCTGAGTGCTTTGATGAAAGATATGACCCGCTTGAACAAGCACGAAGTTATGCGGGAATTTACAACCCGACAACCAAGAAGGCTAACGTATATATAACAAAAGAAACTGCCTTGGTAGATATTTTGCAGATAAGGGGCTGAGTCTTCAAGGACTTGCGCGAGAGATACGGCACACGATAGCCCGCGGGTTATATGTTGATGTTGATATGGTTAATGCACACCCTGTTATATTATCATTTATCTGTGCGAGACACAACATAGCAACACCTGTATTGAATGCTTATATTAACCAACGCGATGATATCATTAAGCGATCTGGGCTGGATAAAGAGACTATTAAAAAATGCTTTCTTAGTCTTACTAACGGCGGGCGTAATGATTTTAATAAGGTTGTTAATAGTCCTGAGTTGAATGCGTCAATTAAGGAATTTATAACGAGTTTCAAGGACGAGATGGCCATTATACACACAACTCTCGCGGAAATGCCCGAATACGTGGGGCTGTATGAAAGCAGAAAGTCCATGAGGGTTAAGGCGGGTAAAAACTACAATCACAAAGCAAGCCTTGTCCATGCTTTGATGTGCGACTATGAAAACAAAATATTAATGGTTATCTACGATACAATTGGCCGACCGAAAGATTGTGTATTATGCTTTGATGGGCTTATGATACCACATAACATTAAGGTTAATCTCAGTTAAATCTGAGCGGGTGTGAGAAAGCAGTGGCCGATGCTTTAGGTATTAATATCAAATTAGTCTTTAAGCCGATGGCCGAAGGCTTTGATGATGCGCTTTTTCAATATATGAAACCCGTTAATATTTCCATAACATACAACACCTGAGACGGGCGGGCGAGTATGCCGAGAACGAAGATGACGTGAATGACATTAAAGCCCTGTGTGTTTCGTTTATTGATGAAAATAATTGGTATGGTGCTTTTTCCAAATCAATTGTATTACAAGAGAATGATGACATTGACAACGACTGGAAAAAGGTTATGACTATGAAAACATTAGACTCTTTCAAGAACGAACAAAAGAAGAATTATGTTTATGTGCCCTGTGTAAAAGGAGCCAGTGGCTGTCCTTTGGTTATATCACCATTTGACATATGGCTTCATTCAAGAAATAGGAACGACGTTAATTATATTTAACCCGCTAAAGTATTTCAAAGCAGTTGAAGCGGGTGTTAGCCCGCACGGCGATGGCGCTTATAATTTGTTTCATGGCTTTGGAATATCTTACGAAGAAGCCCGCAAAGCCGAGCCGTTTACGTTTGAAGAACAAATGGTCGAGCCGTTTTCCAAACACATATATAAGCGATGGTGCCGAGGTAAAAGGGCTTTATACGACAAGAATATGGGAATATTTGCGAGTATCTACCAACGGCCGAATCATAAATTAAATATTTCATTAGTGTTGCGCTCGTGTGAAAGAACCGGCAAGGGGATTATTATTGAATTAATAGCCGATATAATAGGCCGTGAGTATTATTTTCACCCGACGAACGCGAGCGAGGTGTTAGGGACTTTTAACGCACAACTCAAAGGCAAACTCATAACATTTTTAGATGAATTGGCGTGGGGCGGTGATAAAGAAGCGTCTGGTGTATTGAAAAATATTATAACAGAGAAAGATTTAACAATTAATGAGAAATTTGCGCCGGCTATAAGGGTTAATAATTCGTCCAATATATTCATAGCGTCTAATGAAGATTGGTGTATTCCAGCGGGACAAACAGAACAAAGGTTTTTAGTGTTGGATGTGTGCCCGAGTTTGCTTGATATGGCGGACGAAGACAGAAAGCAAGTTATAAATGGTATCGTGGGCGTTGATAAACGGCAATTGGCGCGGACGCTGTTGAAATATGATTTGTCTAACTTCAACGACCGCACGACCATAAACACAGACGGCTTGCGTAATCAAAAAATTCAATCAATGCCGAAGTTTAGAAAGTGGTGGCTGGATGTAATAACGGCGGGTGACTCACATACAAAGAATGTTAAATTTTGGATTGAGATGAAGAAAGTTGTGGGCGATATTGAGACCCGGCGACTTACTGATGATTTTGGGCTCCGCACAAGATGCGGTAAAATACCTCCATTAGCCGAATGCAGTGATATGTTGCGCCGATTATACAATGATAGCGAATGGCCGTTTGATGCCGAAGACGACACCGAGGCGAGTGATTAAAATAGCGAGCGAGAGAGAGCGGTGTTTTAGATATTGCTAACTTTTTTATAATGTCCGTCCAGGGTTTATAAACCATGGACGCAACTATGGACATTTTTTATTATTATTTTAATCAATAGTAAGCAATATTAATATATATTTCTCTCTCTATTAATAATAAAAATATAAATGTCCATAGTGTCCATAGTGTCCATAGTTTAAAAAAATATGCAATAAAAAAATCTAATTTTTTTAAAAAATTTAACATCTCATTACCTTGCTATTTCAACAAAAAAAAATTATAAATTTTTTATATGGAAGTCTTAGCCCCCCCCCCCCAAACTATGGGAACTATGGACGCGGACAAAAACGATTGCTCATACCGCTTAAACAGCCAAACGGCCTCTCGTATTGATTTTTTTGCGTCCATAGTTGCTTTTAAACTATGGACATGGATGAAAAAAGGCCTGGACGCGAAGGCTAACACTGCATGTAATGAAGGATATAACCATTTATCCTTCTTCGTATTGATTTAAACTATAGACGTTTAATACAAAGGCTTAAAACCGCTTGAAAAAAAAGAATAATTAAGCAACCACCCCCGCTTTAGATAACGACGACGCCCGCTTTGATTAACTTGGCGACCCGCTCGGCTACTTCAACATGTGCGGGTGATACAACTATATCAACCCCCGCGGGCTGTTGTCTCAGCCACTTGATAAAAGCAACCTCCGCCTGCTTTAATCCGGGTGTCATTGCCTTTATTTAAGTACGTATATTATAAATGACCGATATTGTCGCCAGACTGCCGACTGAACTACAGGACACATTAAAGACTTTGTTTTTGGTGATATCGTTTATAGCACCGCAGACCTATGTGTTAATTGCGGGATGTCTCTTGCTTTTGTAGATACATATCTTTTTATGATTAATACGAAGGCTTATTTTATGTTAATAAGGCTTAAAAGTGGTGGGCAGGATTTGGGGACATGGCACCATTTTTTGCCTGTTTTTTTTTAATTTCCAATTGAATTCCATTTTTTATATAAATTTTATAATTTTTTTTGGGCAGGATTTGGGGACATGGCACCATTTTTTGCCCTCCCTTTTTTGGTTTCTTTTTTATGTTTTGTTGATTCCTTTTTGTTTCACATAGATATTATATATTTTCTTTCTCTCTTTCAAAAAAAAAAGAAAAAAAGAATACAATTAACCGCCGAACGATAATAACACATACCCCGCCGTGATAAATGGCTGACATTGTCGCCAAACTGCCGACTGAACTACGGAATTACATAGAGAGTTTTATATACGGGGATATTGTGTATCATAACTGCAATTTGTGCGATTGTTGCGGGCTATCGTTTGCCTTCTTCATTGACGAACCGATTTATCATATATGTGATACAGGGCTAATGTATGAGACCGCGATATTTTGCTCTAAAAAATGTTTAAGTGCTTTTGATATTGAAGACCCTTAATTATATATTAAGCGCAACAATATATAACAACATATATCAATATGACAACCAGAAAGCCAGAGGCAATCACGATTGATTACAATAAAGGGAAACTTTATACAATCCGATCACCACATACAGAAAAAAAACTATATTGGAGCAACCACACAAACATTAGCCCAACGAATGACACAACACAGAAATAACTTTAGAAAATACAGATGTGAAATCATACCTAATTATCACGCTTCTTTTGAAATCTTGGAGGCAGGCAATGCGTATATTGAATTACTCAAGGAATATCCTTGTATTAACAACGAGCAATTAACGAAATTGAAAAATGAAGCAATCCGCGATACTGCCAATTGTTGTAATAAAAAAGAAAACACAAAAGCAATGCAACACCAAACACAATAATTACGAATGACTTGCTTAAAAGAATATATTATAGAATTATAATATGTCAAAATGCCCCGTATGCGACGCCGTCCTTAAATTATAATATGTTAAACAATAGAATATTATAGAATAATACAGAATGGCAACACGAAAGCCAAAAGCCCCCGTTGATTACAGCAAGGCCAGATTGTATATAATCCGATCACCGCACACTGATAAAGTTTATATTGGAGCAACTACACAACAACTGAGCAAACGTCTTTACTATCATAAAGACCATTTCAAACGATGGACAAATGGAAAATGTCATTATATATCTTCTTTTGAAATCTTACAGGCGGGCGATGCTTATACAGAACTTTTGAAAGAGTGCCCGTGTGAGAATAATGAACAATTAGCCCGCCACGAAGGCGAAGCAATCCGCGATACTGCTAATTGTTGTAATAAGATAATAACAGGTAGAACAAAGAGCGAATACAGAGAGCAAAACAAAGACAAAATAAAAGAATATTATGAAGCCAATAAAGAAGCAATGAACCAACAAAAGAAGAAATACCGCAAAGCCAATAAAGAAGCAATAAGACAACATAAACAAGAATATTATGAAGCCAATAAAGAAGCAATTAACCAACAAAAGAAGAAATACCGCGAAACCAATAAAGAAGCAATTCAACAGCGAAAGAAAGAATACTACGAAACCAACAGACAAAATAAAGGAACGACGACGAGAACGATACCAACAGAAAAAACAGCAACAAACCGCCATTTAACCAACACCGCCAGCTAATTATTTATTTTTTTGAATTATTATTTAAGCATTTAATATATAGCAATTTAATATATAGCCATATAATATATAGCCATTTATATTCTTTAAGCATTTAATATATATCCGTATAATATACAAGCAAAACAAAACACAGCCATGGACTTCAAAAAATTGACTATAAAGACCAACCCGACCTTATAACCAAATTGCAACCGCTAACCAAAAGCAAAAGCAACGCGTTAATTGTCCAATTAGTTAATTTGATTGTCCAACACGGCAACAACACAAAGAACTTAAAAAAGAACTTAACATGGACAATGGGAACAATTGAACATATTGAAAATGTTAATACAAAAGACGCTTATTTAACTAAATTGCGCAAGGCTTTCAAGGCACACCACGAAAAAGAAGAAAAACAAATTATAAAGCCTTATCACTAACCGAAGAAGAAAGAACAAAGAAAGCGACAACACAAATCAAAAAGCGAAATGCTAATTTGAAGAACATAAAGGACTTTGAACCCGAATTGGTTATAAGTGTAATGGACACATTGAACGAAAGCAACAAATTGGTTGATATGATTATTCTTTTACAATTAGCCACAGGCAGGCGATTAATAGAAGTATTGAGAATTACAGATTTACCGCAGGAAGCAAAACAACCTCATTACATATTATTGATAAAGTAGCCAAAGACAAAAAGGGGCACATAAAAGACATTGAAGTGCCATTAATCCACATTTCATATGACGACATGAAAACCGCTTGGCAGGCCGTCCGCGATGGATTAAACGAAACCGACAAAGCAAAATCAAACGAAGATTTAACAAACAAATTCAATGCGAGAGTTTCAAAGCGAATGACAGATTTATTTAAACGTCCAATGACAAGCCACATGAGTCGTAAAATTTATGGAGCAATGGCGTATAGGGAATATGCGCCCGCTAATATTGATAGAAGCGTTTATTTATCGAGCGTATTGGGGCACGTAGAAGACAGCGAAGCAAGCCGATATTATGCGAATGTGAAAGTAAGACCGCCGGAAATAGCAACAGAACCACAAGCAGGGCAGGCTATTGATAAACTACAAAGCAAAATTGACAGACTGGAAAAATCATTGAAGGCTTGAATTCTAACTTACCACCCGACGTAATAGACGCCTTAGCAATCATTCAAGCAATGAAAAGCAAGGCTTACCGACTTCAAATAGAAAAATAAGGGAATTTGCGCGAGTTGGTAGTGTAAAAGCGAAATTTATAAATGACATAGCCCGCGGTATAAATCCAGAAGAAGCAGGCAAAACAAAAAAGCGAGTGAAAGACAACGATGTGCCCGTTGTTAGACGAAGCGAACGAATAAAAAACAAAGCAAAAAAGTAAGCCGTATCAATGTGCGGACACTTCCACCAACAAAAAACATTATCAACATGTTGCTATTTCCGGCGGTCTTACTTTCACATTCGCATAATATCGGCTTGCTTCGCTGTCTTCTAGTACGTGCCCCAATACGCTCGATAAATAAACGCTTCTATCAATATTAGCGGGAGTAGTATAGGGGCCACTTGCGGACAGATCTTCAGTGCAGTTTCTCTACAGAAACCACACTAAGAGCCGTTATTCATTATTTCCTCTACCTATTCTCTCTAAGTTCAAAACAACAATTTCATTAAAATCTATCTTATTTCGCACACTGTGGACTACTTTACACAAAAAACGAAAAGTTGTCCATGTAAAAAAGCCACACGGGGGCTTTTGGTCCTGAGCCCCTAGGTGTCTGGTGGGGAAGTGTTTTAACCACACTAAGAGCCGTTATTCATTATTTCGTCTTCCTATTTACAACAAATACAGACAGACAACAGAAAGAAAAATTGCTATCTATTGATATTTAAAAGCCGACCGCTACGCTTGTCGTTTTCAAACATCGTTAAAAAATTTAATTCCATTTAAGTGTAAGGACATAATAAGACATAAAAGGACAATGCCAGACTACAAGCAAGGAAAGATTTATGCTCTTCGTTCTCACCAGACCGACCAAATATATATTGGTTCTACATTAAATGAACTACATAAAAGATTATATGCTAATAGGAAAGACTATGAACATAAAAATAAATATGTATCTTCTTTTGAGATTTTGAAATATAATGATAACTACATTGAACTTATTGAAATGTTTCCTTGTAATAACAGAATGGAACTTAGTAAGAGAGAAGAAGAAATAATAAGGCACACAGAAAATTGTGTCAATAAAAATATTGCAGGTAGAACTACAAAGGAATGGTGTGAAGACAATAAAGATTATATTAAACAATACAGAAAACAATGGAAAGAAGATAATAAAGAGGAAATAAAACAATACTTTAAGCAATGGAAAAAGATAATGATGAAAAAATGAAGCAATACCAACTATCATACAAGCAACAAAATAACGATATATTAAATCAAAAAGCAAAAGAAAATATTGTATGTGAATTCGGGTTGTCTTACACTAGAAGAAATAAATCAACTCATCAAAAAGCAAATAAACATTTTGATAATCTAATTGGATTAAATGTATTTGGATATTAAAGGTCTAATTTATCAACTTTCTTTTTAAGACGAGAAGAAGTTCTTATATTATCGCTGTCAATACTTTCTCTTTTTAGTTTTTCTTTCGTTTTTTTCTCTTTAGTAATTTGTTTAACTTTTTCCGATAACTGCTCCTTCTGTTCTTCTTCTTTATGGTGCTCTTCAACATTAGTCTTTAATAGTTCTGACGGTCGGACTAAGTCCTCTTCTGATAGTATAACTTTGAAGCCTTTCCGGCCCTTAACTTTGAATATAGTTTTACTGAATTGCTTGTCACCTTTAGAAAAAATAGTTCTTTCTAATTCCTTTCTTACTCTTGTACCCTTAAGGAATTCATTAATTAAAGGATTTCTGTATATTTCTTGAGTGTTTTTTTCAGTCCCTTCAAAAACATTAATCGGAACTGCTTTAATTGTTGTATGATATGTTTTATTATAAGCATCAACAACCTCATGAATAATAGGAACCCATTGAAAATTTTCATTAAATTCCCATATTAAGTTTAATTCGTTTCGTATTGTTCTAATAAACCTATCAATTATACCCATTGTTCTGTGATTGCCTACTTGGACAGTCCTATGTTCGATATTATTTTGTCTGAAATATTCAGACACTTGTCCTTTGAATTCACCACCATTATCTGAAGTAATTCTTTCAGGAAATTTTTTAGTAATTTTTTTTTTAACCCTTCTAAGACATAACCAGTTGTTTTATTTTTGACTGGCTCAATCCACCCACGACGGCTATATACATCTATAGCAACTAATCCAAAATTATAGTTAGCATTACCTTTCTTTGTTGCAACCTTTGACATATCCATTAAATCGATAAATACTTGACTTAGTGGTTTTTCTTCTGGCGATGTTATCGTGTTCCATATCTTAGCGGGCTTTGATTGAAAATGTATTTCGGCCACTTCTTCAAGTTTTTCTTTCCTTTCTGTCTGCTCAGGAGTTTCTTGTTGTTGTTGCTGATTTGTGTGCTTATTATCCATTGATATTTTAGAATTGCGATTCGTGCTGTCGCACTCTCTCTTATTCTAAAACATCGTTTTTTCTTTTTATTTTTATTTAATCGCAGACGATGTTTGTTGAAGACGTAGTCTGAAACAAATATCAAAATTTTAAAAACACTCTATCTATTTCATTATTTTTTCTTTCTTGCTTGGCTTCTCTGCTTGATTATAAACATTAACAGATATGTTCGACTTCTTACCATTTCCTTTCTTAGATTTAGGCTTCGGCTCTTCTTCCCTTTCTTCACTTTCGCTTTCACTCTCATCAGGCTCAGGCACAGGCTTTTTATTTACTTTCTTCTTTGCTTCCGCTTTCTTTCTTCTTATTTTCATCTTAGCCATCTTTTCAGCAATGATATCAGTAAAATCACATTCTTCATCGCTCTCACTGCTTTCTTCTGGTGTATCATCTTGGTCTTTTCCATTAATAATATCATTAGCAACACCCATTTCAGCCATGCGGTTTATCTTTTCCTCCATCTCTTCATCATCGCCTACATAAGCCTTCCTACACTTTTCTAATTTCTCTTTCGCTATTTCAATCTTATGTTGCTTTTTGCTCTTAATACTTTCCACAGCCTTACCCCAGTTCTTACGACTTGCTTCGGGAGACGGCATTTATACTAAGATTAATATATTTTAGTATTTTTTAAAATAAATAAATAAATAAATAATAAATATAATTTCATTTAAAGATAAAGACATTAATATACAAAAAGCGACAATGCCAGACTATAAGCAAGGAAAGATTTATTCAATCAGGTCTCACCAGACAGACCAGATTTACATAGGTTCAACAACTCAACCTCTTCATAAAAGGTTATATGAACATAGAAGTTCACATTTAAAGCGAAGAGCTAAATCATCAAAAGAAATAATAAAGTATCCAGACAATTATATTGAATTAATTGAAGAATATCCTTGTAATAATGAATATGAATTAGAACGAAGAGAAGGAGAAATAATTAGACAGACAGAAAATTGTGTTAATATAAGAATAGCAGGAAGGACAATAAGAGAATATTATGTAGATAAAAAAGACGAAATAATTAAACAACAAAAATTATATCATCATTTAAATCAAGAAAAAGTCAAAAATACGAAAAAGAAATACAGAGATAACAGTAAAGAAAAAGCAAAAAATTGGAGGGCAGAAAATAAAGAAGAACTAAAACGAAAAAATAAAGAATGGAGAGAGAAAAATAAAATAAGAGTTGAATGCGGGTGTGGTTCGTTTTATTTAGAAAATGATAAATCTCACCATTTTATGACACAAAAGCATATTGATTTCGCAAATATGTGTATAGGTCTAAAATGATTTGGGTTTTAAATGTTGTTAGATATTAATTTTTTTTGCTTAATATACGAATATGTCAGGTTCTTCATTCAAATCCTTACTCGGTCTTAATGAGTTGGCTGTTGATAGTCTAAACATACTTAACTTAGACCTTACCAACACAAACATAGTGGGCTTAAATACAGACAGAGTGCCAGAAGATTCCGACCCAATCAATCTTTATTACACTGACGACCGATTTGATACACGACTGGCTACCAAAAGCACCGCGGACATTAAAGAAGGACTTAATTATTATTGGACTGATAACCGCTTTGACACACGGCTCGCTTTAAAATCAACAACTGACCTAAAAGAAGGACTTAATTATTATTGGACTGATAACCGCTTTGACACACGTCTCGCTTTAAAATCAACTACGGATATCAAAGAAGGAAAAAATTTATACTACACAGAGCAACGAGTAAGGGATAATGATGAAGTCAAAGCCTCAACTCAACACAGAAGCAATACTTCCAATCCGCACCAAACCAGTTTATATAATTTGATAGACACAAACATATTTGCACAAGCAAGCGGTCAATACTTAACTTACAACGATGTAGAAGGCAAATGGAAGAATACAGCCCTCGGTTCAATTGACACACTCTCTGATGTAGTCATTACAGCTCCAGTGGCGATGAATAGTTATCTAACATATAACTCAATAAACTGGGTCAATAAAACCTTTCCGATAAATGTTGATGAAACAGGCAACATTAGTATGGGAATGAAGAATATAACAGGAGTTAATTTACTAAATGACAAAGGTGTTGATGAATGGATATTTGAGCATAATGATAATAATAATAAGGTGTCAGCGAGTGGAAGTATAGATAGCCACAGCGACGTGACAATATCAGGCTCCCCAGCAGATAACCAACTGATTATGTATAGCACGGGGCAATGGAGAAATGTGGCATCACCCTTTCTGAGATTAGACGGCACCACGACTATGACGGGGGCACTAAATATGAATAGTCAAAACATTACAAATGTAAATCAACTAAATGGTAGGGCTATCACAACTTGGTTATCAGAGCACGACTCCAACAATGCGAAAGTGTCGGCGAGTGGAAGTATTGATACACATAGCGATGTGATTATAACAACAGCAACAGATAATCAACTACTCATTTATAGCACAGGACAATGGCGAAATGTGGCATCGCCCTTTCTTAGATTATACGGCACTGCTAGTATGACGGGAGCATTAAATATGGGGGGTTATGCTATTTCAGGGGCTTCAACATATAAAGGAATTAATCTAGCAAATCTAGCAGTTGATGGTTCGGTTGTCAAACTAACAGGAGACCAAACCATAGCAGGAAACAAAAAATTTACATCAACTTTGGAAGTAAGTGGTTCGTCCAATCCTACTACTTTTGATGGTATCGGTATAGCCTTTGATACAAAAATAGGAATGATTGCCGCACAAAAAACAGTAACAGCGACTTGGTATCCGATACAAATAACTGGTTCGTATGTAGAGTTATATTCAGGTAATACTCTAATTATAACCGCAACTGGAACAACATTAAGTTTGAATAACAACAAAATAACGAACTTGGCGGACCCTTCCGCTTCAACAGATGGAGCAAATACAAACTATGTTGATACCAATTTCGTTAAACTGACAACAGACCAAACCATAGCAGGCACTAAAACATTTAACAATCAAATTTTAATGGGCACTAATTTGGTGCCAACATTAGCAGACCATGTGGCAACAAAAAATATGTTGATGATAATTGTGTGAAACTAACAGGAGACCAAACAATAACAGGAATTAAAACATTCAACGGGACGAGCACCGTAATAAAATATCTAACTTTAAGAAACGATGCAGATTTTAATAATCAAACTATCACTAATGGCGGAAATATTACATATAATGGTGCGAGGATATTAAACCAAAATGGAGGTGATATATTCTTTTCACAGACATCAGGCGATTATCAATATTTCTTATTTACTCTAAATACCGCTACAAGTGGAACCGCGAACCAACGAGGTTATGTATTCACGAATGTAGCATTTGATGTAAAAGGGGCGGGACTTTATATTTCAAAACTTTTGGATAATAAAAGTGCTTCGTCTGACATTGTCCGTTTTAACAATGCTGGGGGTATGCGGTTTTATGGTGCTTTGGATATGAACTCAAACAACATAACAAATGGCGGAACAATAACGGGAACTACAATTACTTCAACCGCGGGAGTATCAACAACAACACTCACGGCGAGCGGATTATTAACAGCAGATAGCGGTTGTAAGTTATCCATTCAAAATAAAGTAGATGGAGGAAATGGACAGGGTATATTTCTGTGGGATACAGACAACGCAGGATGGGGGATTTATATGGCGCAACCAGGGGCAGGTAAAAGTCTATCGGGAGGGTCCGCGGTAGCAGGCAACGATATTTCAGGCTTTGCTATAAGATTTAGGTCTGGTTTTGCTTCGGCGGATGGTTTTGTATAGGAAAATTCTAATGAGCAATTGTTCATGTCATTGAACGGGGCAAACGGGACTTTATGGACAAAAGGATTGATAACGGCTAGTGCGGGGATATCAACAACAACAGCAACCGCGAGCGGATTAATAACCGCGAATGCGGGTGTATCAGTTGTCAATAGCACAGTCGACATACGCGGGGAAGCGAGAAGTGGGTCTCATGCTACACCAGTCGGGTTATATGTCACTGGCAATCTTGGAGCATCTTCTGCTGGTGTTGAATTCAGACACAGCAACGGGACACAGGGAGTTGGAATTGGCTATAACTCAATATATGCTACGGGAAGCAACACAAACCAAGACTTGAATTTTTATGCGAGGGGAACAGGAGTAATCTATGCTCAGAGTGATACAAGCATGACGACAGCATCCAGCGGATTTTTAACATTAAGAAAAAGGCCAAACAATACGACCAACCCACAAATATTTATGAAAGCAGGAGATTCTTCAGGTTATGCGGTGGTAATGAATACAGGTGGATTATTACATGCTTGGTCGACTTCATTATCAAATGGTGAAAACAATAATGGATATGTTTATATTGCAGCAGGAGCAAATACATGGTCGTCTGGTTCAGACAGGAGATTAAAATCAGATATTAAAACACTTGACTGTGGTGATTGTTGCGATAAACTTATGAAAATAAATTGCTGTTCATATTATTTGAAATCAGATAAAAAGAAAGAACAAAAGAACCACGGATTTATTGCGGATGAAGTAAAAAAAAATTCCAGAATTTGTATCTGAAAGTGGAATAAAAGCGGATGATGGGGATGGAAACTTTGAAGGTATAACATATACGGACTTTATACCAATATTAGTAAGCGCTTTTCAACACATGGCGGAAAGGTAGTTAATTTAGAAAAAGAAAATAAAAATCTTATGAATATACTACAAGACCAAGCAAATCAATTAGCAGAAATACGAGCGGAAGTATTTTCAAATGTCAAATAATACAACTAGACTTCATAGACCACCACCTATTATGGATATGGATGGCGAACTAACTCCAGAATTAAAGTCTCGTGCTCTTGAAGTAGAACTAAAGACTGAGGAAAAAAAAGTAGAGCACGAAATTAACGACGAATGGAAATGTTGTTGTTTCAAAGAAAAAACGGATGCGAGATTAATTAAATATTTGACACAAATATCAATATTGGTAGGTGTCATAATACTTTGTATTGTTAGATTAAGGGATCCGTCAATTAGTTGTGCAAATGCTAACACTTATGTTTCTATACTATCTTTATGCTTAGGAATAATTTGTCCCTCGCCGAAGTTAAATTAAAGACCAAATGATGCCAATCCAAGCATGTTATTAAAATGTGCTTGATTTTTTAGGTGAATTGATGAATATCCTACAGACACTATTATACCACATATACATATAATCTTTTTTTTTAGATATTTTCTCATAATATTCTCTAGATTTTTGAATTAAATGATTTCTATTTAATTCTCTGTATTCTTTTGATTTGTGTGATATATGGATTTTATTTTTTTCATCCCATTCTTTCTTTTTTTGTGCTAGATATTCCTTATTATCTTCAATATATTCTTTTCTAGTTCTTCCATTTATGATCTTGTTAATACATTTATCTGTTTGTCTTATTATTTCACCTTCTTTTTTTCTTAAATTATCAATATTTTCACACGAATAATCTTCTATCAATTCAATATAATTGTCTTCATGTTGTATAATTTCAAAACTTGAAGTATAATGATACTTTCCACTTTTGTAGCATTTGTAGTTTTTTCTATGAGCACCAATTCGTTGAGCCAATGTCTGTGTAGTTGATCCAATATAAATTCGATCAGTTTGGTGCGACCTAATCGCATAAATTTTTCCTTTCTTACAATCTCCAACTCGTGGCATATTGTTTGTTATTCTTTGTTATTATTATATATCATTATGTTTAAATAGAATTACATTCATAGGTATGCGTCATATACCATCTATTATCACCCGCACAGATTAAAGGCAAAGCCTCATCGAAACTACGACACATATTATTTCCGTTATTTATGAAAACACACTTAAACCCCGTACTATTCCTTGCTTTATACAATAAGCACAACTCTCATTTTTTTTATCGCCGACCCGTGAGTAAAAGTCGCAGGCAGTCCGACCTAACACAGACCAGACTTCATCTTATATCTATATTTATATATTTTAACCACAAAGCACGAAGTGGCGAAGCAAGCGTAGTCAGAATGACGGAGCACAAATACCAAAAGATTATTTTTCTGAGCAATGATTTTGCTGGAGGAAGCAAAACATTTAATAAAAATATTCAAATGTCATTCACACCCACCAAAATGAATGTAAAATTTATCCACTATATGAACGACCAGACAGAGACAAAAACCAGAATTCTTTATATGGACAGAATTGGAATTATTGGAACATTTGCGGACAGCACCACAGCAAACATTTCAAATCTCTGTTATAATTTGGGTGTTGTTGGATGGAGCGACGGACAATATACATTTAAAGTCCTGGAAACTGACAGCGGAAATATTGAAACAGGAAATTTAGCGGGAAGAATTGTTGTGTGTTTGGAATTCGTTGCGTAGCAACAATGTATGAATTTTGAAATTCATAACTATTCCTCGCTTAGAATATAGGATGCAAAAAATCAATAATGTGAAGGTGAAGCCAGTAAAACAAGAGGGTGATGGAAATAAAAAAGCAAAAGGTTATAAATTATTCAACGAACCTTACGCAAATATATTTCTACTTGCCCGTAAGAAGAGCGGGAAAACGACAGCACTCTTTGAAATACTGAAACGGACTACAGACAGAAAAACCCGTATTGTCATTATTGCTTCACATTATTGCTTCAACGATACACAAGGACTACATTTATAAAGCAATGGTAAAGCACTTTAAGAACAGAGGAAACCCAATGGCAATATATACCTTTCTTAAATCAGATGGTGTAAATGTCATTGATTATGAGTTAGACAAACTGAACAGACAGGACGAGCAACACGAAGGAGAAGTAAAACAGGACAAAGAGGAAATAGAGAAACCACAATTTTTATACTTTGGAAAAGAAAAGAAACAGAGCGCCGCGGAGGCACCAAAAGAACGACCCAGCAAGTATATTTCTCCAGAGATTGTTTTTGTTTTGGATGATTTAGGGAGCGGATTAAGAGACAAGTCCGTAAGTGATTTGTTAAAAAGGAACAGACACTATAAATCAAAGGTGATTATGTCAAGCCAGTATTTAAACGACCTACGGCCAGAAGCCATTAAGCAGTTAGATTATTTATTAATTTTTCCAAGCCAGTCTCAGGATAAAATGGAACTCGTGTATAAACACTTAGATTTATCTTTTGACTTTGATTATTTTCTTCAAAAGTATCCACGAGGCTACAAAGGAACGATTTAATTTTCTTTATGTTTCAAGTGTCGATGACGAGTTAAGAAAAAACTTTAACTTCAGATTAAAATAAAAATTTCGTAATTAATTATTTTTAATTTTTTGCTGAAAGATTTTTTAAATCTTTCTTATATATGCCAGTATCACCAGTGATAATTTCACAACCATCAGGATATAACATAGGATACAATCCATCAATGCCACAGAAGGGAGGAAAAAAGAAAACCAAGAAGAAGGGATGTGGACAAAAGGGAGGAAAGATTAACTGGGCTAAGGTCGGAAAAACGGCCTTGGCTGTTAATAAATTCCTTCGCGATAATAAGGTAATCTCTAGAACTGCTGGGGCATTGAGTAGCATTGGGGTGCCTTACGCAGGTAGTGTTAGTGCTACAGCATCAAAACTCGGATATGGTAAGCAACGAGGAGGTGCTGTAAAGTTTCTTTAAATGATGATATTTGTTTGGAGGGGGTTTGGAAAGGGACAAAGTCCCTTCCATAAACATCGTAAAACCGATTTATTTTTTCCTAAAATAAAAAAATAGATGTTTTAGAATAAGCGGGAATGCGAAGCATGAAGCGCAATTCTAAAATATCAAAGGCAAAAGTCCGTCCACCTAGGGTTTATAGGAATAAGAGCGGGAGACCTTATATTATCCAGAAGGGTAAAAAATATTATCTTAATTTTGTTAAGAAAACAAATGATTTAAGCACATTACAAATCGTTAAACTTTTTATGAAATATATTGGTAAGCCGAGGCCACAAAGGCAGGGCCGCAAACCAAGGGAAAAAATAATCAAATCTGATTTCAATCGTCTTGAACACGAGAACCGAAACCAGATACAAAGCAACTTACAAAATAAATATGAGTTAATACATGACGAGGAAGAAAAGGAAAAGAAGAAACGGGATGAGATAGAAGAGGAGAAGAAGAGGCTAGAAAGAAAAATCAAAGCAGATACTAAGGAACTAAATGAAATAATGAATAGGGATCGTAAAAGACAACTGGCGGAGATTAAGGAAAGACAGGAAGAAAAGTCTAGGGAACAGAAGAAGGAACAACGACTTATTCAGGAACTACAGGCAGAACAACGACATAGACAGGGATTATTGACGGCTCCAGTTGCACAGCCGTTTATAGCGAAACCGAATCCCCCTTCAACTATAAATAAACCAAAGAAAACCGCAACTACATCTTCCCCAAAAATAACTGATATAACTGACAAGTAAATAAACAAGAAAAAGATTTGGAAGAAGAAAAGAGACGAAGAATTATTAATGAAATGTTCTCTGAGAAAACGAGAAAAAAAACGTGCCAAAAAATGAAAAATAATATAATAATAAATCACTTTAAAAAAGCAGGCATTAACATCTCTATAATAAAAAACAAAGGTTCAAACGACTACGCCACTAGTTTAACGAGATGGTTATACACACAAAAAATCACTGAAAACATATCATCGGCAGAAGATGGATGGGATAAACTAGAACAATTTATAATAAAAATGATCGCTAAAAATGAAAGCAAAAAGAATGAAGAAAAAAACTCCTGTAAATAGCACTCTATCGCCAATAGACCCACCACATTTTGAAAATTCTCCAGATGCTAAACAGCTTATATTTGAAATGACAAATCTACAACCAGCGGAGACACAACCGACAGATGTAGCACCACCCCCGAGCACAAGTTCTGCGGAGCCACAGCAACAACAGCAAGAGGAGACAGCCATACCCCCGAGCGTCGCGGAGACACCAGAGCAACAGCAAGAGCAAGTCTTCTTACAAGGAGAGGGTCGCGGTTTAATGACTAATGAAATAGATGACATAATGAAAATATATGGATGGTATCTCGGAGCAATAGAGAGTGATGAAATCTACAAGTTGAAGCCCGGAAGCAGAAAACGATACGGATTTATTATGAATTTGGACAACCACAATCAATCAGGGTCTCATTGGATCGCAGTATGGATAAGTCTAGATAAAGACAGGAGTGTTGAAGTCTATGACCCATTAGCACTTTACGAGCCGACAGAAGACTTTCAACAACAAATGAAACAACTAATTGACCGAAGCCATCCCGATAGTTATTTGTTAATGAAGGTCAATCAAGTAAAGCAACAATCAAACACCTCAGACACATGTGGTTGGCATAGTATGAGGAGCGGGCGAAAGGCAACCGATTTAAGTTTGCTAGTGGCTATACATTCTTAAAAGAAAAAGAAGCGGAGAAATTAAAAGCACAGAATGGGTATGGTAATTTTGATACATACATATAAAAGATATTTTCTAATATATAGATTTTTGAGGTTGTAGGTGGTTTTTATAAAAAGCACCTACGATGGAGTACAAGGGAGGGAGAAGTTCGGGTATCTATTACATAAATAGTAAAAATAGAATAACGGGCACAGACTCAGATTTTACACACGAAATAAACTTAAAATCACTAGACAATCCCACACATTGTAAAATTCTTCATATTTATGTGCCGAAATCGTATTACTCGGTCGCCAGTCCGTACAATACTTTTACATTATCCGAAGACGGGTATGAGGCTTTAATTACGATACCTGAGGGAAACTGCACAATGAACAATCTAAAAAATAAGTTGTCGGAGGTACTGACGGCAGAAAGTCCGAATGACTATACTTATGTTGTCTCAAGCAACAATACAAACATTGACCCAGAGGATGGAAAATTAACATTCAGTGTTTCAAATAACGGAGGTATTCAACCGCGGTTTATATTTGATACCGATACCCGCATTCACGAGGTTATGGGTTTTGATAGAAATTCAACATATTTCTTCGCTAATGATTTCATTAAATCGCCAAATGTGATTATTCTAACTGGGGAAAAGACTTTATACCTTCAATCGGACTTAGTTGGTGAAGGAGATAATCATGTGCTACAAGAAATATACACCGCCAACGAAATTCCATTTGGAGCCGTTTTTTCCGACGGAAGTGGGTCTGAGTATGGTAAGAAATTATCCTCCAGTTCAAATAATGTATATAGGTTTTATCTTACAGACGAAAACGATCAGGCTATAAATCTTAATGGGCTCGGCATTGTAATGACTTTGTTGATTTACAGAGAGACTAATTATTTTAATTTATTTACATCATTTTTCAATCTTTTGAAACAGAGATAAATAATTATTTTGGAATTATTTATTTTTTTCTATAAATATATTCTGGTGAATTAGTTAATTTACACTACTTCAAAAAAAAACAAATGCCGACTCAACACGGAGGCGAACTAGACTTTTCAAGAACCGACTACATCAGTGCTTCGTATCGTTTGAATAAACTAACTCCGCGAGAAGGTGCGGGAGCTATTACTGTTACTACCGCAGGAGGACAAGAAAGCAACTTTGACCTTATCAGCAGGCCATTTAACTTAGCCCGCTCTGTCTTGAGTTTTACTTATGCCCCACCAGCAATTGCAGCGAACTATAACAAATGCTATGTGGATTGTCTGGCTCCTATTAGACAAATTCAACTTCAAACCCGTAGCGGTGTTTATCTGTGTGATGTAAATGAAGTTGGTAATTTTACGAAGATTATTTGGAAGGCCGAAACTTCTATGAAGGACTTTCTGACACTTGAAAACCACGATAATGGAAGTGGTGCGGGATGTATGCTTCAAAAGTGTAATGCTGGAAAGATTGTTATCGGTAGTAGAGCAGAAAGACGAGAAATTGATACTTCAGTAGCCTACGATACTCGTAGTGACAGTATTTCAACAAAAAAAATTATAATTTTTTTATATGGAAGTCTTAGCCCCCCCCCCCCCCAAACTATGGGAACTATGGACGCGGACAAAAACGATTGCTCATACCGCTTAAACAGCCAAACGGCCTCTCGTATTGATTTTTTTGCGTCCATAGTTGCTTTTAAACTATGGACATGGATGAAAAAAGGCCTGGACGCGAAGGCTAACACTGCATGTAATGAAGGATATAACCATTTATCCTTCTTCGTATTGATTTAAACTATAGACGTTTAATACAAAGGCTTAAAACCGCTTGAAAAAAAAAGAATAATTAAGCAACCACCCCCGCTTTAGATAACGACGACGCCCGCTTTGATTAACTTGGCGACCCGCTCGGCTACTTCAACATGTGCGGGTGATACAACTATATCAACCCCCGCGGGCTGTTGTCTCAGCCACTTGATAAAAGCAACCTCCGCCTGCTTTAATCCGGGTGTCATTGCCTTTATTTAAGTACGTATATTATAAATGACCGATATTGTCGCCAGACTGCCGACTGAACTACAGGACACATTAAAGACTTTGTTTTTGGTGATATCGTTTATAGCACCGCAGACCTATGTGTTAATTGCGGGATGTCTCTTGCTTTTGTAGATACATATCTTTTTATGATTAATACGAAGGCTTATTTTATGTTAATAAGGCTTAAAAGTGGTGGGCAGGATTTGGGGACATGGCACCATTTTTTGCCTGTTTTTTTTTAATTTCCAATTGAATTCCATTTTTTATATAAATTTTATAATTTTTTTGGGGCAGGATTTGGGGACATGGCACCATTTTTTGCCCTCCCTTTTTTGGTTTCTTTTTTATGTTTTGTTGCTTCCTTTTTGTTTCACATAGATATTATATATTTTCTTTCTCTCTTTCAAAAAAAAAGAAAAAAAGAATACAATTAACCGCCGAACGATAATAACACATACCCCGCCGTGATAAATGGCTGACATTGTCGCCAAACTGCCGACTGAACTACGGAATTACATAGAGAGTTTTATATACGGGGATATTGTGTATCATAACTGCAATTTGTGCGATTGTTGCGGGCTATCGTTTGCCTTCTTCATTGACGAACCGATTTATCATATATGTGATACAGGGCTAATGTATGAGACCGCGATATTTTGCTCTAAAAAATGTTTAAGTGCTTTTGATATTGAAGACCCTTAATTATATATTAAGCGCAACAATATATAACAACATATATCAATATGACAACCAGAAAGCCAGAGGCAATCACGATTGATTACAATAAAGGGAAACTTTATACAATCCGATCACCACATACAGAAAAAAAACTATATTGGAGCAACCACACAAACATTAGCCCAACGAATGACACAACACAGAAATAACTTTAGAAAATACAGATGTGAAATCATACCTAATTATCACGCTTCTTTTGAAATCTTGGAGGCAGGCAATGCGTATATTGAATTACTCAAGGAATATCCTTGTATTAACAACGAGCAATTAACGAAATTGAAAAATGAAGCAATCCGCGATACTGCCAATTGTTGTAATAAAAAAGAAAACACAAAAGCAATGCAACACCAAACACAATAATTACGAATAACTTGCTTAAAAGAATATATTATAGAATTATAATATGTCAAAATGCCCCGTATGCGACGCCGTCCTTAAATTATAATATGTTAAACAATAGAATATTATAGAATAATACAGAATGGCAACACGAAAGCCAAAAGCCCCCGTTGATTACAGCAAGGCCAGATTGTATATAATCCGATCACCGCACACTGATAAAGTTTATATTGGAGCAACTACACAACAACTGAGCAAACGTCTTTACTATCATAAAGACCATTTCAAACGATGGACAAATGGAAAATGTCATTATATATCTTCTTTTGAAATCTTACAGGCGGGCGATGCTTATACAGAACTTTTGAAAGAGTGCCCGTGTGAGAATAATGAACAATTAGCCCGCCACGAAGGCGAAGCAATCCGCGATACTGCTAATTGTTGTAATAAGATAATAACAGGTAGAACAAAGAGCGAATACAGAGAGCAAAACAAAGACAAAATAAAAGAATATTATGAAGCCAATAAAGAAGCAATGAACCAACAAAAGAAGAAATACCGCAAAGCCAATAAAGAAGCAATAAGACAACATAAACAAGAATATTATGAAGCCAATAAAGAAGCAATTAACCAACAAAAGAAGAAATACCGCGAAACCAATAAAGAAGCAATTCAACAGCGAAAGAAAGAATACTACGAAACCAACAGACAAAATAAAGGAACGACGACGAGAACGACACCAACAGAAAAAACAGCAACAAACCGCCATTTAACCAACACCGCCAGCTAATTATTTATTTTTTTGAATTATTATTTAAGCATTTAATATATAGCAATTTAATATATAGCCATATAATATATAGCCATTTATATTCTTTAAGCATTTAATATATAGCCGTATAATATACAAGCAAAACAAAACACAGCCATGGACTTCAAAAAAATTGACTACAAAGACCAACCCGACCTTATAACCAAATTGCAACCGCTAACCAAAAGCAAAAGCAACGCGTTAATTGTCCAATTAGTTAATTTGATTGTCCAACACGGCAACAACACAAAGAACTTAAAAAAGAACTTAACATGGACAATGGGAACAATTGAACATATTGAAAATGTTAATACAAAAGACGCTTATTTAACTAAATTGCGCAAGGCTTTCAAGGCACACCACGAAAAAGAAGAAAAACAAATTAATAAAGCCTTATCACTAACCGAAGAAGAAAGAACAAAGAAAGCGACAACACAAATCAAAAAGCGAAATGCTAATTTGAAGAACATAAAGGACTTTGAACCCGAATTGGTTATAAGTGTAATGGACACATTGAACGAAAGCAACAAATTGGTTGATATGATTATTCTTTTACAATTAGCCACAGGCAGGCGATTAATAGAAGTATTGAGAATTACAGATTTACCGCAGGAAGCAAAACAACCTCATTACATATTATTGATAAAGTAGCCAAAGACAAAAAGGGGCACATAAAAGACATTGAAGTGCCATTAATCCACATTTCATATGACGACATGAAAACCGCTTGGCAAGCCGTCCGCGATGGATTAAACGAAACCGACAAAGCAAAATCAAACGAAGATTTAACAAACAAATTCAATGCGAGAGTTTCAAAGCGAATGACAGATTTATTTAAACGGCCAATGACAAGCCACATGAGTCGTAAAATTTATGGAGCAATGGCGTATAGGGAATATGCGCCCGCTAATATTGATAGAAGCGTTTATTTATCGAGCGTATTGGGGTACGTAGAAGACAGCGAAGCAAGCCGATATTATGCGAATGTGAAAGTAAGACCGCCGGAAATAGCAACATGTTGATAATGTTTTTTTGTTGGTGGAAGTGTCCGCACATTGATACGGCTTACTTTTTTGCTTTGTTTTTTATTCGTTCGCTTCGTCTAACAACGGGCACATCGTTGTCTTTCACTCGCTTTTTTGTTTTGCCTGCTTCTTCTGGATTTATACCGCGGGCTATGTCATTTATAAATTTCGCTTTTACACTACCAACTCGCGCAAATTCCCTTATTTTTCTATTTGAAGTCGGTAAGCCTTGCTTTTTCATTGCTTGAATGATTGCTAAGGCGTCTATTACGTCGGGTGGTAAGTTAGAATTCAAGCCTTCAATTTTGTTTTCCAGTCTGTCAATTTTGTTTTCTAGTTTATCAATAGCCTGCCGTGCTTGTGGTTCTAAATAACACGGCACCAACGGACAAAATACCGATAATACGATTTTGCAAGAAATCCACAAAAGACAGAAAGAAAGAAAACGAGAAAGACAGAAAACCCAAAAAGCAGAAAAAGCAACATTTCATTTTTTTTGCGTTTTTCCAGAAATGGACGATGAGGAAGCCAAGATGATTGAGGCCAAAGTCATGCGGAGCAAGGAGGCCAACACCATGGGGGACATTGAGGCAGAAATATTATTATTGAACGGCAAACACGAAGCAACCAAAAAGAAAATTGAAGCTTACAAAAAAAGAAGGCTAAAATAGAAATACAACAACGAGCGTGGGAAAAAAGAAAACGACAAGCAAAAAGAAAAATAGAATTTGACAAATACAAAGAATAACAAAAGCAGAAGAAACAAAAGATAGACAGAGAATTCAAAATGTTTTATGAGTGGATAAAAAAGGGAGGCGCGAGGAAACTGACCGCCAAATCCGAGACATTAGACAAAATTGACAAACTCCTGCGGGCGGGGAACTCTTTTGACAATGTGCTTCAATTAGTATTAAAATAAGTTATTAAAATACGAAGGTGCCCGTCGTGCTCCCGTCGTTGTCCTGTTGTTGTCCTGTTGTTGTCCTGTTGTTGTCCTGTTGTTGTCCTGCTGTTGTCCTGTTGTTGTGTTGTTGTGTTGTTGTTGTGTTGTTGTTGTGTTGTTGTGGTGTTGTTGTGTTGATGTGATCATTTATGTATGCAAGACTTGTCCAACCGCAAAGTATGAAACAAGCATTAAAAACATAAAAAACCAACATTTGACACATAGAAAACATACATAGAAAACAAAAAAGTGTCAAATGTTTAACATAAATTTATCTAACTAAGCACATTAAGAGAGATTTTGACGAAAAGACACATAAACCATATACACACAGTTTATATATATTTTATGAAATAAAAATATGGTTTATGTGTCTTTTCGTCAAAATCTCTCTTAATGTGCTTAGTTAGATAAATTTATGTTAAACATTTGACACTTTTTTGTTTTCTATGTATGTTTTCTATGTGTCAAATGTTGGTTTTTTATGTTTTTAATGTTTGTTTCATACTTTGCGGTTGGACAAGTCTTGCATACATAAATGATATATATATATGTCAATATTAATACTGCTAGCGCTACGCTTACAAGTAATAATGTAAATGTATTAATATAATATTTGAGCAAGCATGTACACTTTTAATGAGATAATACTTGCCACTACTATGCATAGGATTAATTAATAATTAAATGAGCAGGCGCGGGCCCCGGGGTCGGCCGCTGGAATCGTACTATTAATTATATGAGGAAAATAGAATAGTATATATTTAATCAATAACCTCATCAGTATATCCTCATTATCTCTAATATAGTATCTGATGATCAAGTCTTCCTGTTTCGAATTCTTCATTAATATTCTAAAATTAATATCGTCAACTGCAGCTGCGCATGCGCATGCTTTTCTTCGAATTCGTATCATGATCATTGAATAAAATTATATTAATAATATATCTCTTTGTACCACTTTCATTTTACATTTATGCTTCCCACTTATTACTACAAGCGGCAAGCATTGTATTATTAATTTATAAAAGTGTTTGCGTAAAAAGTTAAATTTAAAAAAAATAATATATATTAATACAGACAGTACTGATTTAATAACTGTACAAAGACTTCGCAGATATAGGGCAATGTGAGCAAGTGACTCTGTCCGACAGCCATAAAACCAAGCTCAGAAGAAAAATCTAAAGCAAAGCTGTTAGCAAAATCACAATAACGAATTTATAAGACATAAAAATTAACATGAACGTGACCTATACTAAACGAAAAATAAAAAATCCTATAAGACAAAGAGCTATCTTAGTTTGCTATTGGGTCTCGTGCCACCGGTCCCTGCTCATTCTGCAACCCAGTTTGAGGCACAGTAGGAGGGGAACCTCCAAACCCTCAACCCGAAGTGAAAGATGATGTTCCCCAGGAAGACGAAGACAGTGCTGAGGAAGAGGGAGGTGAAGAAGAAAACCTTCCCTCGTACAATCCGTGTGCATATTCACAAAAAGAAGTAGATGGGGAGACTGCCAAACTATTGGCCAATGATATGAAGTGGAACGTGGGTTCACATGTGGTGGATTGGGGAGCTGGTCGCCCTGTACATAAGGCCAAGACCACCTTGGCACACGATGCGGGACCCTGCGTGTAAGCTCTTTCACCCTTCTACCCTCTGCGCTCTCACTTCAAAAAAAAGGAAAAATCCAGTCAACCTCACATTCACCATGACTTTTTGAATGGTTTTCTTTTTGTTCTTTTTTTAAAAATTTGTTGTCGTTTCAGGGAATTGTAGTTACAAAGTCATACTTCTTGTCTGCTTTTGCTAACTTGTTTTCTCTCTTTTTCGTATGTCCCATTACAATACAATTTCAGGTTTTTTTTGCACCCCCCTGTCAATTTTTTTTTCCTCTTTCGTTCATAGGCACTTTCTTCACTTCTTGCCGCATGAAGCAGTTCATACCATCGTTCGCCTGACTAACGAGGAGCTGGAGAAGGAGCGAGAACCCCGTCTGCGGCAGGCCCTCACCTTTCAGGAGTTTTTAGTCTTCATTTGGTTCCTTATCAAAATCTCTCTGGCGGACCGAGGTCGTAGGCGTGCACACTGGGCCCCCACATCAGGACACGGTGCAGACGGGCTTCCGGGGGATGGATTTGGTACATAATGGGGTGCAATCGGTTCGATGCTATCTTGAAAAATTTGAGGCTAGGCCCCCCTGCAAATGAAGAGGACCCTTTTTTGCCAGTTCGTTCATTCATGCAGGCCGTGGATGCCACAGCACGTAAAGCCATAGTCCCGGGCAACATTCTCGTGGTAGATGAGAGTATGGGTCAATTTACGGGGGTGGGTATGTCAGGCCAAATGGTTGTCCCCCGCAAGCCTATTCCTGTTGGCAGAGAATATCATACCGTGTGTGATGTTGAAACAGGCATATGCATAGGCATGGAATGTGTGGAGGGTAGGGATAGGGATAGGCTAAAAGAATTAGTAAATGAGTTTGGGGTCACTACTGCTACTACTTTGCGTCTAACAAAACCATGGTGGGGGAGTGGTCGAATTGTTGTTGGTAATTCGTGGTTTGCTTCTGTTAAGACAGCTACTGAAGTGAAGAAGAGGGGGTTAGATTTTGTAGGCCAGGTGAAGACTGCGCATTCAGGGCTTCCCAAAATGCTTTTGTGGAGTCAGAGGGGTCCTAAGAAAGGCGATTTAGCTTCAGCCACATGCATGCATGAGGGGGTGGAGCTGCTTGCAATTAATCAAAACGATCACAACCAGCAGCAAATTATCGCAACTTGCTCCACAACTTTGCCTGGCAAACCCAGAGAGGCCCGTTTTAGTGTCAATGATCCTCGGGTTCCGCGCTGTGAGGCTGTGGCCCTTTATTATTCAGCTTTTAATGCAGTTGATGTATTCAATGCCGTGCGCCACGGGTCCTCTTCCCTCAATCTCACCCTTGGAATGCAGGATTGAAAGAGGGCCGATTTCATGATTTTGCTTGATTTCATTATCACGAATGCCTACAAACATTTTATTTTTTTAGTCAGTCTGTTTTGTCCAAGTATGTAGCCTCAAAAGGAACTACCAGACCTGGGTATTTCAAACTTTTGCTTGCAGACTCCCTCATTTTGCATGGTAATGAGGGTAATTCTATCCCTGCCCTCGCACAGCCTGCCCCCAGCCAGTCTAACATGCAGGATAGCTTTGCCCCATGCATGCAACTCCTCAAATACCCACAGGTACCCATGGCCGACAAAATGAGAAAGAAAAGGGAGCTAGGGCACAACTATAACGAAGGTTTGGAGAGGTCAAAAAGACGTAAATGTGTCGTTTGTCTGCATGCCTTTTCAGAGAAGAAGGTATCTTACACTATGTTTTATTGTGCTACCTGTGGGCCAGATGTGCCGCTGTGTGTGTGTGTGTGTGGGGGGGGGGGGGGGGCGGGGGCGGGCGAACATGTCACTCGTGGCACAAACAGCACGGAATCCCTCAAAAAAATGTAAAACGCCGTGGTATTAATTAATCTGACTCTTAATGACCTTGTGGTTGCCAGGTGGCAACTCAGCTGAAAATCATCTTCAAAGGGGGGGGCGGCAGACAATGGACATTGGGCACTAAAACCTTTTGTAATAAATTTTATTTTATTTTAATACTTGAAAATGAAAGAAATAGCTGTATTATTAATAAATTTCAAGATTTTATTATTTCTTTCTTTTTCTGAAGTATTTGAAATCCGGTTGCCACATGGCAACCATGCACATGCACTTGAGCAATAGATACATAGATACATACATACATACTTACATACATAAATGTATATATTATATATATAAAAATAATAATAATAATAATAATAGTGCTTCTCTGTCAATGGCTGATGCATTTCTGCACATGCGCCTCCATCGTCTCACCCGTGAGGGGAGTACGAAGAATTGACGATAAGCTCTAATGACACCCCCGCAAGGGCAGTTCCAACACTTCCAGACGGGCCGGTATGTTCAATGAAAATACTGGTCCAGACGGATCGGTATGTTCAATGAAAATACTGGTGGCACCGACGGGAATCGAACTGGCGACAGGGCCCAGATGGTAGAACTTGACCACTGGGCTATCACGGTGTCCAAATAATATTAATAATAATAATAATAATAGTGCTTCTCTGTCAATGGCTGATGCATTTCTGCACATGCGCCTCCATCGTCTCACCCGTGAGGGGAGTACGAAGAATTGACGATAAGCTCTAATGACACCCCCGCAAGGGCAGTTCCAACACTTCCAGACGGGCCGGTATGTTCAATGAAAATACTGGTCCAGACGGATCGGTATGTTCAATGAAAATACTGGTGGCACCGACGGGAATCGAACTGGCGACAGGGCCCAGATGGTAGAACTTGACCACTGGGCTATCACGGTGTCCATAATAATAATAATAATGATAATAATAATGTTATAGTGACTCAATATTTCTTAATATAAACGTCTATCTAACGACGTGAAGAATGAGGAATACCTAGTAACGTAGAAGGGACTCCGTACTCTCCAAGCCAAGGATAACCGACAGACAGGAACATAGAGTAATGCCAGTATATACTGGGTGGGCCGGCACATCCCCTCTCCCCCTCGAGCGTGCCCTCGTCAGGGTGCGCGAGAAGTCGAGTCAAGACCAGCCGAAACCAAACCGGGATAAAATGTGAAAAATTATCTCGAGTGACGGTCGGTGACTAGATCCTTTCCCTCTGATAAAATTGCACACCCTGTGTTACCCTAAACTCACTCATCGTCCCCCCCCACCTAGTGTGAGTCTAGACTACCCCCCCCCCCCCCCGGATAGTTATTGATAAATTCCGTTTACGCTTGATTAAAATCCATTGACTCCATATTATTTTCCATTCGGCCTCGTCTGCGCTAAAAGATTTTCTACGAGTTCCCTCGTGTAAAAGCTGCCACTTTATGACCGTGAAAACTGGCCACCCCATATATCCCATCATCACGATTTTGCATAAGTTCCCTTGTGTAAAATTGCCTATCCATGGAAATAAACATTTTAAGTCGCCGCTCGACATCCCCCGTCCAATACGATTTTGCATAAGTTCCCTTGTGTAAAATTACAAATCCATGGAAATAAATATTTCAAGTCGCCGCTCGACATCCACCCGTCCAATACGATTTTGCATAAGTTCCCTTGTGTAAAATTACCAATCCCTAGAAAATTGCCACGGAGCTCGTGGGACTTTGAAAGGTTAATCCACGTCCGCCTTCGTCCACTTGGGAATTTGAAAGAACAACCCACCTTAGCCATGAGAATTGCCAATGAATGAAAAACTTTTATCAGATTAAGGCCCCAGGTGAGCCAGGAGACATCAAGGGTATAGATCCGCACATACAGCATGCAGGTACATACGGCAGAAATGATATAGTACATTTCCAGTTCTATCTAGCAGAGGAGGGTAAGGACGGAGGGGGGGGGGGAGGGGGAGAGAAGGGGAAGACGAAGAGGACTAGAGAAAATGAAGATGCAGGAAAGCAACCACCAGCGAGCTCGGATGAAGGTCCGGCTGCCAAGCGACAACGTAGTACGCGTTGCCAATAGAATGGTTGATTATTTTTTACTACATTGTCAAAGTTTTCTCCGACGTGACGGTTTATAATTATTAATATAATTTGCTATAATACATCTCTACCTGTGGCAAGTATTCTTTTATTAAATTTGTGTATGCGTAAGTAAATGTATTAAACTTTAAATGAGCCTCCTGTTTCCACTATATCAAAGTATTGACAGGTATTTGTTGGTTATTAAAACTGTAAGTGCGATAAACTGGAAAGTGGCACCCTACACTAACCCCCTGCCCGCTAGGCAAACTTACGGTAAAATATAATTAATTCTAACTGTTAGACTACTGTTATCAATAAAGCAATCTATGATAGCTACTACACTCTCAACACACTACAACAACTTTAATGAGAAAAGGCGCCAACAGACGCGCCACGTAACTTGACTGGCCGGATCATAAGTAATGGCCCTAACGACACCGTTACTCCGATACGGCCGGTCCATAACTATTAATTAATCATTAGTTCCAACACTCCCCTGGAACAAAGTAAATTAATATTAAGTTACTGCCGTTCCTAATTAAGTTACACCTCCTACTATTATTTTGTGAAACATTAGGAAACACAAACTCAAAACATGTTCTCTTACCCTCACTCTCTCCGAGAAGTAATGTTGGGGTTGGCTACCCTCCTATCCACAGCGAGTACGTATCAACTAGAGTACGTACAAGGCACCGGACCTGTGGTATATTCGAGCCTACCCAACGAGAAGAGGATTAACTCCCTACTCTCCCTATCTCGCAAATGAGTAAGAGAAATATGCGAAAATTACATATAAGAATACAGAGATATGATAATAACTTCAAAAGAAGTAATAACATAAATATGTGATAAATATATGAAAAATATATATGTGTATATATGATATATATTCACATATGATCATAATATGAAAACTAAAATTTGGAAGCGCTTCCCGTAAGGGGGTATATAAAAGTAACAAAAGTAATATAATATATATCACAAATACAAATATCTGTAATTATTAGCGGGTCTGGGGGTCGGGTAGATGCCCGGGGCCTATCAAGACATATAGTCTGATCAATCGCCCTTCGTCTACCACTCCACCCCCAAGTTGGCCTCTTATCGATGTTTATGTATATAGTGTGATTACAAAGGGTTTTCAGCATTTGAGCAATACAGTCTAGAAGATAGTGCGTGTTCCCGAGCTTACGCCAGCACGGGAACACGCACATACTTAGTAAGTTTCCGGGGCCCGAATCAGCCTTCGCCGCGGCGCTTCTCATCCTCCCCCTCGACTTAGTAAAATTATGCAACTGAATGGTTGTTACAACTTAACGGAGGGGGGGGGGGAGGGAAGAGAAAGAGGAAAGTCCAGGCATGTCATGCCTCTTCTCCTGTAAGGAGGTACCACGTCACTGGGCGCGCGTTGAATCACGCTCGCGCTCAAATCACCTATATCACTCCCCTCAATGTACAGTATGCGAGGAATATAATATACGAGAATTAATACAATCCGCTTCTGAGAATATAATTATAAATGATTATAACATAAATATTTATGCGGGAAATACCGGTACTTACAACGCGACTTTAGCATCAAACTTTGCGAGAAATTCCTTCACCAACTTCACCGAGATTTGGTCAGCCAGGTAATTGAACTTCTCGTACGTGAAATTTATTTTGGTAAATAAATCCGCGATGTTTTCCTCCGTTGGTACCCGGAACAACTTGACAACTCCCTTCTTAACCAACTTCTCGAGCAGGTGGTACCTGACATCGATATGTTTGGTTCTGAACTCCCCTAACCCCCTTTCTGAGAGGATGATGGTCCCCTCATTGTCCTCGAACAAGGGGGTGAAACCTCTTATGGGCAAACCGATGTCACGGAGGGACTGCCTTAAAGCAAGCAACTCCCTTACTGCTTCGTTAGCGGATACGGTCTCCGATTCAAGGGTAGATCGGGCTATAACAGTCTGAAGTTTCGAGAAAGATATAACCGGAACGGGATTTCCTTGTAACATTTTCTCCAGCAAAGTCTGAGTCGACGTATCCCACGAGGGGGTGCTCGTCTATCAGTTTTTCGACATTGGCGATAACGGGGACATAGAACGCATTGACTTCTGTGGCTTCACATGAGTAAAGCTCAAGTGCCTTTTCTGCGGCCGATGATCCTTCGGCCGGTCTCCATGATTTAGGGGGTTTGGGGACAAAGAACCCTTCAGTCAACATCTTGACTAACCTCCTATCACCCCGTTTGAAATATAGGGCTCTCGGGGTCAGCAACCATAGAAACATACGGTGAACCATGGCATAAGATATTTCAGGGGATGGGACTTGTTGTTTTGCAGCTATACTCAAAGGACAGATCAAGAGAGGGCGGGTGTGAACAGCAAGAAAGATAAGCATGCCAATCAAACATCTAAGGTCATATTTGAGCAGACGGTGACCAACTTTCAGGGGGGCAGGGTTTTCTGAGGTGAAGGGGGTTTTAGCAGGCACCTCCTTCATTTAATCTAACTCATCTAAAATAAGAAGTTCATATTTTCGTTGATGCAGTAAAATCCCTTTCTCAGATTGGACAATCTGGGTGTTTTTGAATTCCGTGGCATTCCCTAAGTTTTTTCACCTGAAACCATGCTTCTTCATGCTCTCTACAAGACTTATGTGTTTGGCTTCATCAGCGGCATGCAGTCCATCATCTACATGAAAAGAGAGGAGCTGCGTACTTATGGGGTCCTTGGCATGTTTGATAAAAGAAGCCCGGTCAAGGGAGAAAGTAATAAAGGCTTGCTTTCCGACTAACTCCCTTAACATCAAATCATACCATAATCTCCCCGCCTCAGGATGACCATAAAGGGCCTTCCGGAGTTCCCTCTCAAAACCCGGGGGGGGGGGGGGGGGTTACATAGATGTCATAAGGCATTTTGGCATGTAAGTATGCGGTGGTGAAGTCAATTAACCACAAGTCTATTCAGAAGCAGGAAGCATAGACAATGATAAGAAGGATGGTGCGATGGTGAGCGGTAGGTGAGTATGTGCGTTTGGGATCATATTGCAAGCCCGCTTTCAGGAGATCCCCCCTAAGGGTGATTCTAGCTTTATGATATTCGTCGCTCGTTCCCTGTTGCTTAACAGTGTCTATCCATTTTAGAGGGATAATGGGAGTGCCTGACTTTCTCGCCTTGCTCTCTTCTCTCCATTCAAATGCTTTGAGCTCCTCTTGCTGTCTGACTTCTGTCTCTCTCGCTTGTCTCCTATCTTTCGGTTTCTGCGACGGGAAATTCCGGAATTTGCTCGGTGACCAGGCAATAATTGATTCTCTTTTCTTTCGCACAGACAGAGATATGTTTATTTCTGGTTCTCCCGTGGATTACGTTCTCCTGAGAAATGTTTCCTTGCTCATGAGATCTCCATCCCGGGGGATGCCTTTCCTTTTCCGCAGCTATCCTAGCTCTCTCCCCCTCGGCATGGCCGAATTCACTGGTTACATTGGGGTCGTGGCGTGCCGGTTCGATAATAGTCTGCGGTACAAGAGAAGGGGGGGCTGCTGCTCCTGAAATCTCGTACTTTATGATCTCAGAATCTATTATTTTCTCCGTAACGCCATCATCAAACTTAACGTTGTGGGCTGGGAATCGTTTATTTCTCCTGACAACCGGGGCAGTCGGGGCAAGAGTAACTCCCTTCCGCAAAGTAGAATCCCACTTACCTCCGTAAGTGGATTTAGCCCACTCTTCCCCGAAGGCTCGTGCCGGGATCTGGACGATTTTCCCAGACAAAATGACTTTAAGTTTGGGTTTTCTCCCCCTCTTTCCCACTATCTTGACACCTTTCTCCCCCTGATTCATGCTCCCTAATACTATATCCCGTGAAGACGGAGTAGGGGAATGAGCTCAGGGAGATTACTAAAATCTTGACTTTGGGCATCGTTTTCGTCACTATCGCTTGCAACGATCACCGAATCGTCATCATATTCAGGTCCTTTCTGAGATGTCATAGGCGTCATGGGGGCATTCTCGGTACTTTCACTATTGCTAGCAGCAGCTACGGCAGGTGAGGTAAATGTACTATGTGTAGTTACTGGTACGTCGAAGCTAACATTCTCTTTTGGTGGTGTGTTAACTGGGGGCAGAACAGCAGAAGGTGTGGTCGATTTCCATCCGACCGAAAACATACCCTCATCTGCTGTTCCTTCGAGGTCTTTGGAGGCCTCTCGTCTACCCAGTCTCCATGCATCGAACATAACATCCCGGACATTACCATGTATTATACGCGCAACGGGATCATAAACACGATAATACCCGGTATTACGTTCGTAACCTAAAAAGATAACTTTCTTTCCTCTCTCGCCTTTCCCCCGCCGAGCCTGAGCCTTCATCACTGCAGCGCAACCAGTGGGCGAAGGTGTAGTAGGTATGGTTTCCGGCGGTGAATGACTTCGAAAGGGGACTTACCCTTAAAGGGTCCTTTGGCTATAGGGAGGAGGTTGTTAATATAAGTGGCGTTTCTTTCCATCTCCGTCCAGAACTTGGGAGAGAGCTCAGCATCGCTAAGCATCGCCCTAGCAGGCCCACCGTTAGTTTGGTGGGACCTCTCTATCTTTGAGACTGCCTGTTTCTCCGCGGTTGGAGCCTCAATTAAGATAGGCTGATTAACATTAACCCACTCCTGAAAGGTATCATATCGACCATATTCTTGGTGACAGGTAATAAATTTGACTTTCCGGTTTGTATGTCTTTCAAAGAAAGCAACGGCCTTAATAAAACACGGGAAAAATTCATTCTTATGACGCAAATAATAGTCGAGCTCGAAATTTGAAGCGAGACATTTGACCGTAAATTTGTATCGCTTACCATCCCATGATATCGTATTCCACCATCCTTGTGTATCCATGGGAATATGAACCCCGGAATGACGTTCAATGATGTGATGGTTTTTGTGGAAACGAGGTGCTTTCTTTATTTTATTCCTTAAGCAGTACTCACACTTCATAATCCTTTCTCGCCATCCTACCCCTACTATCGTCACCCCCATATAGTGAGCCATTCCTTCCATAGCCTTTACCCCACTATGTTTACACATTCGGTGAAAGACGGTGGCGTGTATATGCTCACTATGTGTGGGCCGGACAACAGGATTTAATGCTTTTGACATTCGGCAACCAACATCATGTTCTTGAGTTCGTGAGGTGTGCGAACATACATCATTTGGCATGACCAAACAACAAGCCAAACTCTGTGAACAATTCTCACCCTTCTCCGTATTTGTTTCGCAAGACAACGGGACATATGATTTACTGTCGTGACACCCCTCACATAAACATGGGACATCATTGCAACATACATCATTATACACGGGAAGGGTTGTTGGTTGTGTAGGACGGCAAGGGGGAAGTCAGAATGTGACGGTGGATGACGATGATCCCTCTTTCTCTACCTTCACATTCTGCTTTTCGAGGGGGACTGGTTCGTATCGTTGATTTGGGTCTAGAGGGGGCATTCCCGGGAGATCAAAGTCACAAACAGGTTGTTAGGCAAAGATCTGCCCCTAGCTACAATCTGCTCTTCCTCGATATGGATTGGGGACTTGAGCACAAGCACCTGGTTGTTTTGATGGACTACCGCCAGTCCTTGTTTCAACCAAGCCGAAGTGGCGACTAAACCGTAACTCAAGTGGGGGTTGTATGTCGTGTGTGAATCATACACCTGAACCGGTTCTCCGTTTGCTCCAGAGAGTTGCATTAAGAATTTCCATTTGTACTCCGTCTTAAGACTCCCTTTCGCAATTTTGAACTTTTGAGGGTTATGCTTCAACCTCACGAATACATCCTTATGGGGTATTTGGGACTCACTAGCCCCACTATCGTCTACCCAAACCATCCCCGCCATACTCTTTTCAGGTGTCTCTCCCTCATCTCCCTCGTTCTCGTGCATCATTATGACACAATCTTTCTCAGATGGGGGTGAGATGTTTGAGGTGGGGTTGGGCAATGTGCTAATTCTTGATGGTGGGATATCTCGTACGTTCTCCCCCTCTATCAGATATTCCCGGTATTCCAGTAATCGAGTTCTTAGATGAGGAAATGCCGCAACTAGCCCCCTCGCAAAAGGGTTTTTCCATTTGTGGGCCATGGAAATAACGAAACTTTCAATATCCATGTAGAGCTCAAGATAGAACTCGTTAACTTCCCTGTCTCTTCCGGTAATAAGAGAATTCCTCACCTCTATCTCTCTAGCACCCTCTGCTAACGCACCGAACAGCCTATGTATCTCTCCAATAGATGTTATTTCTCCATTCTCCCCTACTATCATCATCTTCCCCTCATCCCATCTCCATGCGACCGTGGGGTCTCTCCTAATCCTCTCTCACTCTAACTCTCTCTCCCTCCCTTCACTCAACTTGCTAGGTGCAAGGCGTGGTGAAGGGGAATGCGTGATACGGCGGACAGACAATGGGCGTGCTCTTTTGTTCTCCCCCTCTTCTTCCCCTGCCTCATCCTCAATGCTCTTACTCACCTCTTTCTTAGAGTTCGAGCGTTGTACAGATGATGCAGAAGAAGAAGAGGAAGACTTTTGAGGAGTAGCATAAGAGATGGGCTCATCATCGTCTTCGTCCGTCATCGTCTCTCCCTCACCTCTCTCTTCTTTGGTTGTTTCCCCCTACTGCTGCCTCAACGTTCTCACTCGTTTCAATGTTTGAGTCAGAACGTTGTACAGTTGAAGTAGGGAGAGTATGTCTTGTGGGAGAAGATGATGAAGCACTAGAACTATGAGAAGAAACATGTCTGCGTGGTGGTGTGTGTGAGGAAGATGACGTCCTTTGTCCGCAAATGGGGAGATGGAAGTCAAGGATGTCTTGAGAGAGAAACTGATCATTGCAGGTAGGGCAAATCCAGTTCGTGGGAGGATCAGATTGAACAGGGGGGGGGGGGGGTTTCATCGGTCCTAATCCACTGACGTATAATCCAGTCCATAGGGGCTAGCATTAACCCAAAGTGCCATGGTGTACCCCCCGAGTTCAGCTGTGCTCTAACTACTGCCAATAAGTCAGCCCTATTTCGCTCGCAACCGATATGGTGGGAACAGAAGTCACAACCCTGTTTTCCATCCTCTTGGCACATTCGCCACCTGGTCTGGTTTTGCCCCGGGCGGCCCCTAGTTTCCATGAACAACGTGCATTGTTTGCGTTAAACCCATCACATTATTTTGAATTTGAAACAATGATCATGCTTCCCCTGATGGGTTGTGCCCACAGATTGCGCAATGGTCCATCGTCCTCACGCAAGTGAAGATAAATAGAATTCCGGGATTTCATTAGGACCTTCCTGTATCCCCCCTTGACACGGCGAAGCCCTCATCCCTCTTCCATAGGGTATATTACCCCAAGAGGTGTTGGGTTGCACACCATGTCAAGGGAATTGACGAAGCGGTTGTCTTTCAGGAGGGGAATAAAAGGAGTAGATCGAGGGACACGAAGGGAAGCAGACATATCTTGTGCGTGTATGTTGTTCTTTTCCTTTTTGTCCTTCAATTCTGATGTGTGGGGTGGCAATGATTGTTGTTCAAAAGAGAAAGTGGGTGGGGTGTTGTCGAGTGAGGGGTTTGGTTCTTCTTCGTCCGTTTCCTCTCTCTTCATCATATTTATGCTTAACATGTGATCATCATTGATGTAACCTATTTCCCTTACTCCCTCCTCACCTCCATCCTCATCATGAGTACTAGACTCTTCGTCTGAATCATGAGCTTCGGACTCCTCCTCTTCTTCTTCAGAACTAGAAGTAGAGGAGTCAGAACCTCCTGCGTTCAGACTAATCGTCTTGGTCTTTGCTGTACTCTTCTTGATGAAATCAGATGACTTCAACTTCCTTTTCTCCTTCCCTACTTCCTTCTGTCGTCTCATCTTAGTCTTATCTGTCCTAGTCAGACTCAGCTCTCCTACCCCTTTTGCTAAGTTGACTATTCTTGCTGCCTTCTTCCTTATGGGGCAATTCACCGGGACATGTCCTCTCGAGGGCACTCAGGAAGAGTACAAGGGACAATACAAATCTTGATTTGATGATCCCCATGAGTTGTAGCAACCTTGGGATGTCTTACCAGCTTGATTTCCCATAAGATTAACTGTTATGGGGTCGCTTTTAGTTCCCATACCCGAGGAAGTTTTAGACGAAAGGGAACGGAAACCGCCCCCTGACGAGTAAAGTTTCTTCATTTTGCTTTTGGATTCTCTGTTTGAGCAACCTGTTCAATTACTTTTACAAAGGATTCCCAACCCGGTCGTTCCTCCGGAAGGAGGCTGGTGACCTTGTTGCGAAAACTGTCGAACTCGGTCAGGTGTTCGATCTTTTTCATGACCATCTCTATCTTTACGAGTTCTGGGTATGGGACTTTCATAACTGACTCTTGATCAGCAATATTGCTGTGAAGGAGAGGCAGCCAGGGTCTCGCATCTTGAACTTTTTTGGGGTAAGAAAGGTCAAGGAAGTCTTGTCTTTCTTTCCATTTGACAAGGTCAAGACCTCCATATCTCTTCCTTAATGCCATGAAACATTCGACTCCATCTGACCCCGCTGTTCTGATCACAGACATAGCTTCCTTGTCCTTACAGCAGGACTGAATTAAGAGAGCAAAGATAAATCGGTTATGTTTCAATCTATCTCTTTCTTCAACCTGCTGGTAATACTTTTCTGTAGAGAAAGATGCAAGAAGGGGGTTTGGTCTAGATGCGGTAGTTAGGATAGGGACCGAACTCCCATCAGGCTCTTTATGCTCAGCAGTTTCTGGGGAAGAAGAAGGATCAGGCAAAGCAGAACTAGTACTAACGTCTTGTTCTTGTTTGACAGGTAAGGCAGAGCTGGGGGAAGAGCTGGTAGGTTCTTTCTTTACTGTAGCTTTAATTAGCTGCACTTAGTCTGAAAGGAGAGGCATTAGGCCTTCAACAGAAAAGTGCGAGGATCGACGTGCTGCATGCAGTCGAGATCATCCCGTGGGTAGGCAGAAGGCACCCACCTCAAACGTGTCTATCGGCTAGACAGCATAGCATAGACACACCAACTCATTTCATCCCTAATAACTATTCCCCCATTTCTACCTAATTGTAGGAATTTTATTGGTAGTTGAGTTTAGCTCCTACCTTCCGCACTTTGATCCAACATGGCAAACACCATGTTTGGAACGTCGATGAACAGAGGGTTTAAAGTGGACCCACCGCCATTTAACAACAGAGACCCAGATTGGGATAATTGGGAATATGGATTCCTTGCTGTTCTGGCGATCTATAATCCCTTAGCGATAGGGGAGCTACCTTCCCACAAACGACACCCTCTGTTTACACAAGCGAAGCTGACAGTTTCTTTCAATCTACCTACTGAACCACCTCTTTCACCTTCCGGAGATAGCGAGGACGAGAGTCAGGACAGGGCAGAGAGAAAGAGACCTGTTGGCGCAGAGTTCGCTAATCAAGGCTCGATAACCTGTTAGACTACTGTTATCAATAAAGCAATCTATGATAGCTACAACACTCTCAACACACTACAACACCTTTAATGAGAAAAGGCGCCAACAGACGCGCCACGTAACTTGACTGGCCGGATCATAAGTAATGGCCCTAACGACACCGTTACTCCGATACGGCCGGTCCATAACTATTAATTAATTATTAGTTCCAACACTGACTTTAAATATAATTGATTATATTCACGTACTAAAAGAAAAATGTTATTTTAATTAATATTATTTGTATTTAGTTTCTCTGATACTTCAGTTTCAATTTATAGCAAGTATTCTTTTATAAAAACTTCTTATAGTAATATTTTTGTAAAATTAGATGTAATAAAACTACAGTGTTTGTGTACAATTAAGTGCCATAAACTGCAAATGGGCCCCCTACGCCAACCCCGCGCTGCCGACCCCGCCTCGCCGCGCTGTCGCGCGGCGAGGCGGGGTCGGCAGCGTGGGGTTTGTGTCTGCCCCCCCCCCCCCCCCCCCCCCCCCCCCCCCCCCACTGCTTCAGGCCCGGTAGACATGCCCTGGTGGCCAAAAAACTCCTCTAAATATTAATACATCTATTACACCTCGGCTCTGCCGGACCCAAAATCTTTATCTAGTTTGCGCTCTTGCCTCTGAATTGTCAGTTCTGGGCGGCTATTCTACTTGCGGATTAAAGTGTAGATCGAGTAGGATCGCCGCGTCTCAGAGTATCCTTATGGAGTCTTCTGGCAAACCGACGAGTGTAACTTTCAGTTACGAGTTAGGTCCGTGAGTGACCGGGTAATTACCAATCCGAGGCAACGTAAACTGCGTCCCGGCGGTCTCTGCATGATTATTAATATCTCAGAGTTGATATTTATATCACTTCCATTTTCCTTTTAAGATTTCCACTAGTACTTATTCCTCATTAGTAGACTACTAGTGGCCAGTATTCTTATTAAAAGCGTTTGTGTAAAAAAGAAGAAGTTATGTTAATATTATTAATGAACTAATTTGAAATCTGCTGACTTTTAAATTTGAATCAGATTGTTTGATTTGACACTTGAATGTCACGTGCCTCGGCTGTGTGTGAGTCCTGAGCTTACTGTGTCTGCGACGTAGGCCAAACTCTGGGAAGATTCTCTATGGCTTTCTCTAGACTCCGAAACCTGAAAGCGGAGAGGAAAAAACGATTTCAATAATTGTATTCATTATCATAATATCAATTTTTCTTTTCTTTTCTTTTTTTTCTTTCTTTCTTTCTCAGTTTTCTTCTTCTTCTTCTTCTTCTTCTTCTTCTTCTTCTTCTTCTTCTCCTCCTCCTCCTCCTCCTCCTCCTCCTCATCCTTCTTCTTCTTCTTCTTCTTCTTCTTCTTCTTCTTCTTCCTCTTCTTCCTCTTCTTCCTCTTCCTCCTCCTCCTCCTCCTCCTACTACTACTCCTGCTCCTCCTGCTCCTCCACTCTTTCTTCTTCTTCTTCTTCTTCTTCTTCTTCTTCTTCTTCTTCTCCTCCTTCTTCTTCTCCTTCTTCTCCTTCTTCTTCTTCTTCTTCTTCTTCTTCTTCTTCTTCTTCTTCTTCTTCTTCTTCTTCCTCCTCCTCTTCTTCCTCTTCTTCCTCTTCCTGAGGCTTCCTCTTCCTCCTCCTCCTCCTCCTCCTCCTCCTACTACTACTACTACTACTACTACTCCTGCTCCTCCTACTCTTTTTTCTTCTTCTTCTTCTTCTTCTTCTTCTTCTTCTTCTTCTTCTTCTTCTTCTTCTTCTTCTTCTTCTTCTTCTTCTTCTTCTTCGTCTTCTTCGTCGTCGTCGTCGTCGTCGTCTCCTCCTCCTCTTCTTCTTCTTCTTCTTCTTCCTCTTCCTCTTCTTCTTCTTCTTCTTCTTCTTCTTCTTCTTCTTCTTCTTCTTCTTCTTCTTCTTCTTCTTCTTCTTCTTCTTCTTCTTCTTCTTCTTCTTCTTCTTCTTCTTCTTCTTCTTCTTCTTCTTCTCCTTCTCCTCTCCTCTTCCTCTCCTCTCCTCTCCACATCCTCTCCTCCTCTCCACCTCCTCTCCTCCTCTCTTCCTTCCTTCTTCTTCTTCTTCTTCTTCTTCTTCTTCTTCTTCTTCTTCTTCTTCTTCTTCTTCTTCTTCTTTGCACCCATTAACTTAGAATTTTAATGATCAATGTGTTGAATTTTTTTTTTTAAGTTTCCTTAAATTAGCACTTTCTTGCTCGGCTCAGCGTCAAGGAATGAGCCAAACTCGAGCAATCACATTGGCTCGTAGCTTTCAATTATCACTCCTTTTACCTTGCCTCCCCTGACTAGGAAGAGATCTTTTTCACTTCTCAGTCCACCTCCGTCTAACCGCGGCAGGCTTGCAATTTTCAAAGCCCTCTTACATGGTTTCTTCCTTAACGATGGACCAGCCAGGACCAAGGCATTCATAGCGACATGTTCTCGTCCCAGTTACCTACCTGCCATGCTGCTCCGAAGTTGCCTTAGTCAAGTGTACCATATATCGCTTCCCACTCATCTCTAGTAGAACTGGCAGTTGGTTGAACTCCGTATTTTCCATCAAAACAGTGTTTGCGTCAAAACATGATTATATTACTGAGTCAGACATGCCTACCAGTACAGCTGAGGACATTCAAGTACCCACAGTAAACTAATTTGAATTCTGGTTGTTAATTTGTGTGTGATGGTTGACATTGACACTTGAATGTCCTCGGCTGCAGCAAAGTACTATTGGTTTTTAGTGCTTCAATATCGTCGAAACTTAATATGGTATTAATACTGTCTTTCGGGCATGTTCGATATAGTGTAAATGACTGTCTATCTATCTGTCTGTGCTGTTGCCTTCCTGCCTGCTTGCTTACCTTCTTGCCTTCCTCCTATGTCCATCTACCCCACTTCTTTCCGCCGTTCCTTCTTCCTCTTCCTCGTTTTGAAAGCGGCAAGCAAGGTCCTTTTCAGCTGCTCTGGGGTCTGTCCTGGTCGACTAGTCAAAGTAGGCACGCAGATGTGCTTGCCCTCGCCGCCTTGGTAGCTGGGGCAACCACCCTCCTCCTCGTCTTTGCGACAACACGATCCCGATCCGCAGAAAACACAGGGCCCGGCCTTGTTTTGGCAGGACTAGATAGAGATAGAGATAGATAGATAGA
>WBZZ01006558.1:2500-17500 GCA_019918135.1 Paulinella micropora | reverse complement strand
TGTATGCATGTATGCATGTATGTATGTATGTATGCATGTATGTATGTATGTATGTCTATCTATTTATCTATCTATATATACATATATGTATATTAAATATATATATGTATTTATGTATTTATGTATGTATGCATGTATGTTATGTATATATATATATATGTATGTATGTATGTATGTATGTATGCATGCATGTATGTATGCATGTATGTGTATATGTGTATGTATGTATATATGTGTGTATATATATATATATAATATATGCTTGCAGTGTGGCGGTTTATAGTTGTGTGTAATAGTTAGCATGTGTATGTTTGCGTGTTTATGTATGTTTATGTGTGTGTGTGTGTGTGTGCTTGCCGCATGTAGGCAGTGTGCGTGTATGCTCATTTGCGCGTTTTCTGTGTGTGAGAGGAAACCCCTGCCATGGTGAGCACCATGCCCATGTGCCTGTGTGAGTGTGTGCTTGGTGGTGTCACCTTGTCTACCTCGTCGACAGTGGCTTTGGCGTCTACCAGCAGGCTGAGCAAGGCCGCGTTGCCGTCCCTACTGGACAACAGGAAAGGGTCTTCTCCGGCATCGCGCTCAGCCGCCACGTCTCGCAGTTTGGCCAAGCCAAGAAGGGCTGGCTGACATACGACCCGCCGGAAGACGACGGCGGCGAGTGGACGCTGACGGCCGTGCCGAAGCCCATCGGCCTGCTGACCGCCGACACGAACGGCATTCTACAGATCTTTACTCACATGCGCAAACTGATCGACATCCACCTGGAGTACCGCGCACAGAACTCGGGCGGACAGAAGCTCAAGCAGGCCGACCGCCCGCCGTCCGACTACACGTCGACCGCCGACCTGCCGCCGCAGCAGCAGCAACCGCCCAAGAAGAAAAAGCAAAAGACTGCCGCCGTCTCTGCCTGAGCGAAGCGCGTCCTGGACCGGCTCGACGGCACGAGCGCCATTGCCGCGCTATGCAACGCGGAGGCCATGACTGTGCTGAACGGAGCAGGGTTGGAAAAATGCTTCGACTACCTCATGGAGCACTACTCTAAATTTACCGGCAAGAAGGACAAGCCCTTGCCAAACAAACGCATGCTCCGTGCGTTGTATGGAGAGGTTTCATATGCACTGTACGGCGAAGGCTCCTTGATCTCCAGGCCGCTGTTCTTATCTCGAGTCCTCGCGCATGCCAATCAGGACCTGAACTCGCAGCTTTTCTACCAGCAGGTCTTCTTCGTCAGGCGGGAGACCCCGCTGCTCGACACCGTGACCGACGTGAACGTCAAGAAACGGATCCAGGACCTGATGTTGCAGTCGAGCAGGCTGGCGGCTCGGTACCGGGAGGCGCTGGGCGCCCTGCCGCGGCCCGCGCCACCACCACCGGCACCGGCCGGGCAGCACGAGACCAAGCACGAGGCCCTCAAGCGCCGGGGCCCTGGCCTTTTTCAACCTGCACAGGGCAGCCAGCCTCGACCGGCTCAAGGACCCTGCGTTCTGGCGCGGGCCGCACCAGCACACTTTCCCGGTCGGCCCGGCCACCCGTTACGCCGGCATAGTCCGAGATCTTCTAGAAAAATCGACACCATCGGAAAAATTGAGCACAATGTTCGCCGAGCTGATTTAAATCGGATGGTCCCGGCGCTTTTTCTAGAAAACCGTTTCTCCACGTGGCGTCCGTTACTTTTTACTTAGCGTAACCAGCTCAGAACTTGTCTCGAAGCCAAGACAAGAAGTCCAAAGACATGACCACCGTCAGAACCACGCCCTGTGGAGAGATTTCACTGGTGGACGGCGTCCACCAGAAATATGGGTGGGACCGCAACCGCTGCGCCGCCCGGGTAAAACGGCACCTTTTTTTGCACCCATACAAACTCAAAAATACGAAACGCCACGTCTTCAAGCACCGCGGAGTGCGCAAGGACGGGACATGGGTCGCGAAGCCGCAGGTAGCGGAAGAGATCGTCGAGTCAATAGTGCACGATTTTGGCCTCAAAACACGGTCAGCCCCTGGGGCAGTCCTCCGGCCGCGAAATCAGCCCTTGTAGAAGTCATCCCCGCTCTCACGCGCAATGGCGAGTGCATCGTCGACGCTACGACAACCTTGGCTGAGCTGGGACCAGACACAGCAGAAACCCTCCTGCCGGCTGCGAACGAGGCACAGACTACAGTTTCGGTCCTGGCCGAAATTGAGACATGGGGACCGTTGTTGTCGCCCCTGCCCGAATACCAGTTCAGCGGGAGCGAAGAAGAGCCACTTACAGATCAAGGACAGCATGACGAGTTCGTTGACTTGTCCGAAGGTTACGTACACAAGTTTTTTTAAATCAGTCTTGTGTTGTATAATAAAGGCTAGCATTGAAACAAGGCAGAAAGAGCAGGCCGGTTTCGAACGCCCCGGTCCGCCACAAGAAACGTTGCCACTTATTGGGCTGGACTATCTCCTACCCACTGCGCCGGTAGGCTTCTAGAAAATGATACACCGGCACGTAGGCCAGCACGACTACTTGTTCGCGCCTGTTCCGCCTGGTAGGGTAAGAAATCCGGCCCAGGGCCCTGACGGCCTCTACGAGCGTCACCAGTTCATGGCGGTGTTTGGCACAAAAGTGCTCGGCACACAGGTTACGAGCAAATCTGCGACAGGCACTCGAAGCAGATCCTGTCTGCTTTCTTTTCGACTCGTGCCAGCAACATGTTAATGTTCTTGATCTTGAACGTGAACGTGGCGTTCAGAAGGCGGCGCAGGCCCTCGAACTCTGTGCCCGCTTTAGCCATGGCCTTGCGCCGCTTCCGTGGCCTGGGGCGGACGAAGCAGCTCGTGTAGCTCCGGAGATAGACCACTGAGCGCACCAGCTCGCCCGGGCCCGAGCCATAACAGGACTTCTGTTAGCAAGTCGCTGGGCAGACTTGCTAGCATTTTATTGACTAGCTTATAACTATATCAGTAACAAGAATAAAAAAGGGAGGTTACGGCATCGGGGCTAACAGCCTCTGGCTGCCCGGCCCGCCCGAGTGCAGACCCAGGCGTCGCGGCGGCGGCGGCGGCGGCCTCGGCGGCAGGCCGAGCGCAGGCCGGTCGACGCGCCTCACCATGCTGGGCGTGCGGTACGGGTGCATGCGGTGAGTCGGGTCGTTGGCGTAGACGTAGCCGTACCTCGGCGGCCGCGGCGGCGGCACCTGTTGCTCGCGCCAGCGTGCCTCGTCCTTCCATCTCCCGCAGCTTTTGCTTGTCCTTCTGGGCCAGCTCTTGCCCTTGCGCAGGTGGCTCTTGGCCGTGTCGGCGAAGTGCATCATTTTCTGCAGGGCCGCGTGGTCTCCGCGCGACAAGTTCAGGTTCTTGGGCACCCAGCTCGGTGCGCGCCACGCGAGCTGGGCAAAGCGCAGTTCCTTCGTGAGCTCGTCCTTGCTCGGCTCCTTGGGCTTGTCGGGGCCCTTGAGCGTGGCAGGCGCGAGCCACGATATGTAGTTGTGCTCGAGCTTGTCCACGCGCTCGCTGTAGACCACGCACGCGTGCTTGGTGCCAGTCACTTCGGGGTCCGTGGCCTGGGCCAAGTGCCTGCGCGTACACACGGACACGTCAAAAAAAGAACACCAGGCTTTTGTGTACCGAAAAAAGGACTTCTTGTCCATCATCTGCCCGTAGTTCTCCCAGAGCGCGTTCAGTGTCTTGTGGTTCTTGCTCAGGAACATGATCGTGTAAGACGTCTGTTCACTAGCAGCAACAACAAAAAGAAACCAGCTTCCTAGTTTAGCAAAAAAGGCACTTTACCGCATAATGGGACTCACGCTCTGACGGCCCGTAAGGGACGGTACTGCCTACATAAATCACCGAAAGTTCTGGCGGTCGGTCAGGTACTGTACTGCCTACCACGAAGATGAAATGTTGTAGTGCCTGCACAGAAATCACCAGAAAGGGTCAAATACGACGCCGCGTGTTGCAGTAAAAGTACCTGTAGGTCCCTATAAAATTGCTCATCCAGCCGTACTGCGTGTTCAGGATACCCACCAGGTCGTCAAAGACTAGGAAGCTCGGTTCGAGGTAGCCTTGCTGTTGATAGCGCTTTTTCAAGTTGTCCACGTACTGCACCAGCACGTCCTTGTTGAAGCCTTCGTACACCCGCACGTGCTGCTCCGAAGCCCAGTGGAACCGATAGGAGTGTTTAAACTAATCACGAGCAACCATGCGTATTTCCTTTTAAGTATTATTATTGTACCTTGGTGCGAACCATGACGAGCCCGAACTGGAACGCGCCCTTGGGTCGGAGGCACATCGAATATAAAATCCACCTAAGAAAGTGGGTCTTTCCGTTCGCTCTTGCCCTACATCATGTTTCAGTGTGAGTCTTTTTGTCGCCGTCTCGTCTTTGCCGAAGTAGTACCACTAAGATAAAAAAGCTGGCCGGCCGTTGGGTCCTTGGGGTAGAAGTACTCTACGTTGCGCGAGAGCTGTTCCGGGTCCTCCACCAGCGGTTCTTCTTCCTTCTCGTCCTTCTTCTTCTTCTTTTTGGACTTCTTTGCCTTTTGCCCCTGAATGTACTGGTCTATCTTCTCCTCGATCGGTTCTTCTTCCTCTGCGTCGTTTGGCGCTGGCAGGGCGCCCAGCGGGCCGGCATTGTCGTCCATGGCCTTTTTCATATGTCGTTGAGCGGCAATTAATTTTTTTTTTATTGTCGGCGCTAGTTTCCTAAAAAGGGATGCCTCCCCCTTTCTACACCACGGCGCCATGGATGCGCCGGGAGGACAAGGAAAGCCTGTCGCGCAAGCTGACCAAAACAAGCAAGCCGTCGTGGGTCGACAACCAACCCGTTGTCCGCGGCAAACAACGAGGACCCACGGGCTACGCGGGCCAGAGCGACAAACAAAGGGCCCAGAAAACACGCGATATCATGAAGTGGGTGAACCCCGAATTGCACCAGGCCTGGGCATCCTGCGGCCGCCCTCCCCAATACTACGCCCCGCTTCGCCGTCACCACCGCGCTCGCGTTCCGCCTCGGTGTCACCACCGTCCTCGCGCTTACCTTCGCCCTCGCCGCCACGCTCGCGCTCGCCTTCGCTCTCGCCGCCACCATCGCGCTCGCGTTCCGCTTCGCCGCCACACTCTCGCCGCGCCTCGCCGTCGGGCAGCGGGGATGAAGGTGGCGGCGGTGTGAGATCAATTGGGACGAAGGCGGTGAAGGTGGGGCGACGCCCCCCCTCTCCCGCACGCGCCGGCAGCCCGAAGCCAGGCGAGCAACCACTCGACGGGCGGCCCGCGTCGCCCCAGCCAGAAGAGCAGTCTCGTGGCGCCCGACCACCGCCCGACCAGTCGAAGCTCATTGCAGATCTGCGATTGCAGATTAGCCAGCTAGCAAAGAAGTTCGACGATACAGTGCGCACACAGGACGGCGCGATCAAATCATTACACCAGGAGCTTGATTCTGCCCGCGAGCTGGTCGCTCGCTTAAAAGAACAAGCGGTGGCTGCCAGGAAACACGCAGACGCCGCGAATGTTCAGTACGCGCGAATAATGACTGACGCAGCGGACGAGATCAAGACGCTGAACGGGCTCTTGGCGGACGCTGGCACGAACGCCGAGGAACGCAAGAAAGCAGAGGCGCGCATCGCAGCCCTCCAGAAGGAGAAGGACTACTGGCACACACAAGTACAAGAGGCAGACCAGCGCGCCAAACAACTGACCAAACAACTGGACGACGCAGAGGAACGCGCCAAAGAAGACAGTGTGTTCGCCGAGAAGCAACAGGCCACCTTGGCCGAACAGAAGCGACTGAACGAAGAGTTAGAGAAGAACCAGACCAGTCTGCGCGAGGCCCACGACCAGGCGCTGGCCGAAAAGGACGAAAAGGCCAGGGAGTTACTGGATGCCAGGAAAAAGCTGCAGCAAGAACAAGCGGCAGCCAGCCAGCGCCTGGAGGAGCTTAAGAGCCAAAAGGATGAGACAGAGAGAGAACGCAAACGAGCCAACGACCTGGCAGCCTACGTCGCGCGCCTGGAGGAAACGATCAAGAACAGCGGAAATGACGGCAGGAGGATCGTCGACGTGAGCAACCAGTACCGACAAAACACCGAACGCCTCACCGCCGCCGCAAGGGGCCGTATCGACGAGGCAAACAAGAAGATCGCCCAGCTGCAGCAAGCGGGCCAGGGCCTCCAGAACGACTACAATATACTTCAGCAGAAAATGGTTATACTGCAGACAGAAAGGGACCACGCACTCGAAGTGGCACACGCAGAAAAGCTGGCCCACGAACGGCTGGAGAAAGTCGCAGACAATGCAAGACAAGAAGCAGCACGGAAAGCAGCGGAGGCCGACAGGGCCGCGCGAGAGGCCGAAGCGGCTAAACAACAGGCAGCCCAGGCCAAGGGCGCCAACGACGAGCTGCGGCAGAAGGCGGCAGACGCAGAAGAGGCCGAACAGAAGGCTCAGCGGGAGAAACAAGAGGCGGAGGAAAGGGCGTCCAGCGCACAGCAGGCGGCCGCGGGGCTGGCGGCAGAACTCAGGGACAAGAACGCGGCCACGCTCGGGTACAGCGAAGAGAAGATGGAGCTGGAAGACGGAGCAGAGGAGGCGGAACAAAAGGCAGAACTCTACAGGCAGCAAGCGGCCGAGACAGCGCGCAATTCAGCGGATGGCAGCAGGCAGGTGTAGTCAAACTGAACCGGCCGGGCGAAATGGAGTAAATTTAATTTACCGGTAAGTTCAACAGTTTTCCGACACCATTTTTTTGTGTGACTCTTTCTTTCTTTCTTTCTTTCTGGCTTTCTCTCTGGCTTTAGACTGGCTTTCTTTCTTTCTTGCTTTCTTTCTTTCTCTTTCTTTCTTTTCTGTCTTTTCTTTCTTTTCTTTTCTTGAAGTTCTTTTCTTTTTCCTTTCTTTTCTTTTCTTTTCTTTTCTTTCTTTTCTTCTCCTTTCCTTTCCTTTCCTTTCCTTTCTTTTCTTTTCTTTTCTTTTCTTTACTTTAGTTTTCTTTTCTTGAGTCTTTTCTTTTCTTTTCTTTTCTTTTCTTTTCCTTCCTTTCTTTCTTTTCTTTCGTTCTTTCTTTCTTTCTTTCTTGCTTGCTTGCTTTCTTGCTTTCTTTCTTTCTTTCTTTCTTTCTTTCTTTCTTTCTCCCAGTGGACAGTCTTGCCTATGTAGTCTACCTTTGGTCCAAGGGCCGCATAGATCCAGTATGCGAGTTGTGTTCGGCCTGGGTCGGAAAGTTCAAAAGGGTCGTGGTCGCGCTTATGCTCAGTAAGGAAGTAAGGAGGGACAGGATAAAATTGAATTTTTGCATACATCATAATTACCGGTAACTCTTCTATTTTATCTTCCCTCTTAACCCCATGAGTGACAATTCTGAGTATTGTATCACCTTATAAATAAAGTTGTTCAGAATCACTGCACCGTTCCGATCTCTGTCTCAGTCTGTACCGTGAACGGTAATATCGGTAATTAATAATGCGACACATGATGACTAATATTTAAGTGCATGTGCATGGTTGCCATGTGGCAACCGGATTTCAAATGCTTCAGAAGAACAAAAAAATAATAAAATCATGAAATTTATTAATAATACAGCTATTTCTTTCATTTTCAAGTATTAAAATAAAATAAATTTTATTACAAAAGTTTTTAGTGCCCAATGTCCATTGTCTGCCGCCCCCTATTTGAAGATGATTTTCAGCTGAGTTGCCACCTGGCAACCACAAGGTGATTAAGAGTCAGATTGATTAATACGACTGCGTTTTACATTTTTTTGAGGGATTCCGTGCTGTTTGTGCCACGAGTGACATGTTCGCCCGCCCCCCCCCCCCCCCCCCCCCCCCACACACACACACAGCGGCACATCTGGCCCACAGTAGCACAATAAAACATAGTGTAAGATACCTTCTTCTCTGAAAAGGCATGCAGACAAACGACACATTTACGTCTTTTTGACCTCTCCAAACCTTCGTTATAGTTGTGCCCTAGCTCCCTTTTCTTTCTCATTTTGTCAGCCATGGGTATCTGTGGGTATTTGAGGAGTTGCATGCATGGGGCAAAGCTATCCTGCATGTTAGGCTGGCTGGGGGCAGGCTGTGCGAGAGCAGGGATAGAATTACCCTCATTACCATGCAACATGAGGGAGTCTGCAAGCAAAAGTTTGAAATACCAAGGCCTGGTAGTTCCTTTTGAGGCTACATACTTGGACAAAACAGACTGACTAAAAAAAATAAAATGTTTGTAGGCATTCGTGATAATGAAATCAAGCAAAATCATGAAATCGGCCCACTTCCAATCCTGCATTCCAAGGGTGAGATTGAGGGAAGAGGACCCGTGGCGCACGGCATTGAATACATCAACTGCATTAAAAGCTGAATAATAAAGGGCCACAGCCTCACCGTGCGCGGAACCCGAGGATCATTGACACTAAAACGGGCCTCTCTGGGTTTGCCAGGCAAAGTTGTGGAGCAAGTTGCGATAATTTGCTGCTGGTTGTGATCGTTTTGATTGATTGCAAGCAGCTCCACCCCCTCATGCATGCATGTGGCTGAAGTTAAATCGCCTTTCTTAGGACCCCTCTGACTCCACAAAAGCATTTTGGGAAACCCTGAATGCGCAGTCTTCACCTGGCCTACAAAATCTAACCCCCTCTTCTTCACTTCAGTAGCTGTCTTAACAGAAGCAAACCACGAATCACCAACAACAATTCGACCACTCCCCCACCATGGTTTTGTTAGGCGCAAAGTAGTAGCAGTAGTGACCCCAAACTCATCTACTAATTCTTTTAGCCTATCCCTATCCCTACCCTCCACACATTCCATACCTATGCATATGCCTGTTTGAACATCACACACGGTATGATATTCTCTGCCAACAGGAATAGGCTTGCGGGGGACAACCATTTGGCCTGGCATACCCACCCCCGTAAATTGACCCATACTCTCATCTACCACGAGAATGTTGCCCGGGACTATGGCTTTACGTGCTGTGGCATCACGGCCTGCATGAATGAACGAACTGGCAAAAAGGGTCCTCTTCATTTGCAGGGGGGCCTAGGCTCAATTTTTTCAAGATAGCATCGAACCGATTGCACCCCATTATTTTACCAAATCCATCCCCCGGAAGCCCGTCTGCACCGTGTCCTGATGTGGGGGCCCAGTGTGCACGCCTACGACCTCGGTCCGCCAGAGAGATTTTGATAAGGAGCCCAATGAAGACTAAAAACTCCTGAAAGGTGAGGGCCTGCCGCAGACGGGGTTCTCGCTCCTTCTCCAGCTCCTCGTTAGTCAGGCGAACGATGGTATGAACTGCTTCATGCGGCAAGAAGTGAAGAAAGTGCCTATGAACCAAAGAGGAAAAAAAATTGACAGGGGGGTGCAAAAAAAACCTGAAATTGTATTGTAATGGGACATACGAAAAAGAGAGAAAACAAGTTAGCAAAAGCAGACAAGAAGTGTGACTTTGTAACTATAATTCCCTGAAACGACAACAAATTAAAAAAAAAGAACAAAAAGAAAACCATTCAAAAAGTCATGGTGAATGTGAGGTTGACTGGATTTTTTTTTTTGAAGTGAGAGCGCAGAGGGGAGAAGGGTGAAAGAGCTTACATGCAGGGTCCCGCATCGTGTGCCAAGGTGGTCTTGGCCTTATGTACAGGGCGACCAGCTCCCCAATCCACCACATGTGGACCCACGTTCCACTTCATATCATTAGCCAATAGTTTGGACGTCTCCCCATCTACTTCTTCTTGTGAATATGGACACGGATTGTACGAGGGAAGGTTTTCTTCTTCACCTCCCTCTTCCTCAGCACTGTCTTCGTCTTCCTGGGGAACAGCATCTTTCACTTCGGGTTGAGGGTTTGGGGGTTCCTCCTCCTCCTCATCTGAAACCTCACCTTTGACCTCTCCTCCCGCAGCATTGACGAAATGCAGGTCTGACCCGGCATGGTCGGGCTGGGGTCGCAAAAGCTTGGAAAAGAAGAAATAGTCCTGCTTGTCAAAGTGGAGGATAACAAGTGCTTTTTTGTGCTTGGTTTCTTTTTCCTTCAAAACACCCAAAGCACTAATGTCCTTGTAGAGAGGATCGCCAAATTTTTGGCGTGCCCAAGCCTTTCCCAGCTTCTCTACAGCCACGGATAGGGGGTCACCCACCTCCATGTTTCTGCTAAAAAATCATTTTGTGGCACGTTCACGTGGAAAAAGTGCAGTATGAGGGCACCCGTCTGTAAAAAAAAAAAAAAAAAAAAAAAAAAAAAAAAAAAAAAAACTTCAACTCAAAGATTTTTCCTGAAATTTTCACATCCGTACACTTTTGCTTCAAGGTTTTTGACTTTATTCAATAAAAACAGCTCCGGTTCAAGCGATAGAATTTTTTGAAAACTGACTACTGAAACGCGGTTGCCATATGGCAATTTTTGTTGCCATATGGCATCCCCATGCACTTAAACACTAACCGCGAAACCAAATCAGGAATCAAGTTGACTTGAATCTGATGCAATGATCCGAGCCGTCTTGGTCTAGTTGGTCAACCGTAAACTCTATTAATACTACTCGCAACCGCTCAGTGTGACGAAGTTCAAGTTGAATCGTGACCCACATTCAGGCGCGCCGCAAACCCGAGTACTGATCCGATCAACAAACGTCACGGTAGTAGTAGGCTAAGCCTCCATGACTTTGCAAACAGTCCTCTTATATACCGGTAGTGCTTTAGTGTTGTGCCAGCACAAACTTCAATTCCGGTTGAATAATCGGTCCGGGTAGTAATGGCCTGCTCCTCCTCCTCCTCCTTCTTCTTCTTCTTCTTCTTCTTCTTCTTCTTCTTCTTCTTCTTCTTCTTCTTCTTCTTCCGAGGCTTCAAGGCTTCTTCTTCTTCTTCTTCCTCTTCCGACTCTTCTTCTTGCACATATACAAGACATACCATGGCAAGCAGCCACCACAAGGCCACGACCCCTACTCCGATAAAAAAAAAACTTTCGAAAAAAAAAAGAAACAGACAAGATATGTAGACATAAACATATAGATAATTAAACAGATAAACAGACAGACGCAGGGACAGAGAGAGACACAGAGAGAGAGATGGACAAACAGATGGATAGATGGATAGATAGATAGATATATAGATATCATAGTATAGATATGTAGATAGATGGATAGATAGATGCCAATGCCCCATGATGGACTGATGGATGGATGGATGCATAGATAGATGGATAGATAGATAGATAGATAGATAGATAGATAGATAGCTGGATAGATGGATAGATAGATAGATAGATAGATAGATAGATAGATAGATAGATAGATAGATAGATAGATAGATAGATAGATATATAGATATGTCGGCCGGCCCGCACAATACATGGTGGCATTCTGAGTGTCGTCCGGCTTGTCGGTACTTGACTCTTATGCTTGGTCTGCCCCTCTCCCGTTGAGTGACGACTAAGTGTCAGAGTAGCTGTTCCGGTTACACCTGGAGTCGCTAACAAAATTTGAACGGGGTTTGCTTTTGCTTTTCCTGAGGTTCACAAAAAGCCAAAGTTCTCACGTTTTTCTCGCTTTGATTTTCTTGGGGTTTTTGACACCTTGAAAATCCGAACAGACAAGGGTGTTGACCTTTTTCAAGTTTTGTTTAAGTTACTTGGACTCTCCCTTAGGGGGAGAGGGATAGAAACAGATTGTGTGTGAGGGAATAGGAGTACACACGTCTGGTTTTGACTTGAACAAGGTAGCAAGGAGACACAGACATAGCACATAAGCTGTTTGGGAAGCAGTGTTGTGTGTGTGTTGTGTGCCTTCTGTTTTTGTCTGATCTCTCTATTCTTGCTCTCACTCTTACATGTTATCATTGCAGAAGAGGAGGAGAATGTTAGGAAGTCCGTATGCTACACCGTATGGTGGTAGTGTCGGAGGCCTGAGGATGCCTCTGTCGGTCGGTGTACGAAGGATGGGGCTGACACCGGCGTTGGGCACGGGTGCTTCTTCCTCAGGAGGGACCACTCCTGTGATTGCTGGGACACCTGCTCGTCTGATGGACTACTTACAGGCGATTTGGCAAGCACGGCTGACGGGGGACAGTTGGGCTGACCAACTTCCGTCGATAAGGGTGGCACAGACTGTCAAGACAGTTGTTGATGCCTTGGGAACGGCAGCTACGAGGGATGTGTGGTCTGCACTGGTGGTGGGACAGACTACAGTGGCTAATGTGATGGTGGCAGCTGAGATGATTGTGCAGATCTCTCAAGCTGTGGGGATGGGAACTAAATAATGGACGCCTGAGAGGCTGGCGGCGTCCAGAATGATGGCTTCCACCGACAGGCTGGTGGACTTCAACATGACAGCTGCAAGACGAATTCAATCGGAGGTGTGGAATGTTGTTGCCTTGAGTATGGGTCTCTTCAAATATTTCTACAAGCAACACGGGCAAAATTTGTATGACTTGATTGGTTGCTGGCCTGCTTGGGATGTCTTAGACGAGGGACATCCAAAGTGGGATGAAGTGCAAGATTTCGCTCTTTTTCATGGTCGAGAGTGGGATGCAGTGTCACACACTGTGTTCGCAATGGGAAACCTTATTTTTCGCCCTCCGGGCGTATCGGTGAATGTCGTCGCCATGGACGACGTTCTCACCAAACTCTTCGACGCAATGGATCAGCTGCGGAACACGAGGGACGCAGGTGGGAATCTTCCCAGTTGGGCTTTCGTGACAGCCCCTCAGAAGCTTGCTACAGTGGAACAGCTGCTGGTGGCAGATTCGATTGCGTTCATGGCCAAGGCTTTTGGTCATTTTGCTGTTGCATGGAATCAGCAAGATGCTCGCAGAAAGATAAAAGTCTCCTCTTGGACTCATAAGTATAAGCTCGAGAGGAACGAAGAGGAACGACGTCGTACGGTGGAACGACATCAGAAAGACGTGGACCGTCTTCTTGGCGATCAAAAGGCCTTGTCTATTGACATAAGCAAGACGACGGATCCGAAGCATATTGCAGACATCCGTGCTTGGTTAGCAGAAGTGCGTCGAGTCTGTGGTTCTGCAGGCATTATCCTGCCTGAGGAGGTTGCCATCGTGGCAAACAGGTTCTTTCGTTTTCAATCAGCTGTGGACAACGAATGGCTGTCAAAGAGTGATGAGTGGAAGACTCATTGCGAGCAGTTCAAGACTCAGATAGCTGATGCCATGTGGGTGGAAAGCATTGGTCTCATGCTTAGAGACAAGAAAAGTTGTCATGCTTTCGCATCGAAGGCTCAGGAGGTGGATCAGCTCAAGACTGAGGCTAGGTGGATGCTGACAAAGAAACCAGTGTTGCACTATATGTTTCAGAGAATGATGGATATGGCTATCATACTCTCTCGAACGGAAGCTTTTAGGTTGGTGGCTGAGGTTCTCTTCGACAGAGATAATGCTACTTTCTCGAAGCTCGTGAAGGAGCTCCAAGGTGACACGGAGTTATGGGCGTCCATGAGCGTGGACAATGCAGACTCCAGCCCGGAGGCATGGGTTGCTGAGAATGAAATAGTGGGTCGAGCAATGCGATGTGTGCAGAAAACCATTGTCGATGGGTGGAAGTACACTGGCCCTAAGCCTCAATCTCCCCCTCAGGGAAATCAACAACTGACGGGAAGAGATCAAGGTGGTCCCTTGGACCTTAATGATGAGGAAGCTTTCTGGGGTCAGGGATACCCGCGTAGGGGCGCTCAGTATTATGGAACTGGTGGTCATCGGGGCCTGGGGATGGGTCGAGGCGAGAGGCCTGCCTTCAACAGGAAAGCCTTGAATGGGCGACCTCTTTTCATGAAGAAAGCTGGGGCATTATGGCTCAAGACGGGAGCTATGTGCAAGGCTGCATGCGAGAAGTTTCATCCGGAACGTTGGGATCATACTGTGCAGAAGGAGGTCTTGGAAAGGATACGCCACAATTGGCCTGTGGGTCCTTTCAAAGGTCTGCTCGATACGGGTAAGTACAGGGACGAGCTCCGCAACCTTCTTCAGCGTGATAAGAAGGCTTATGAGATGAAGGGGTGGACGGATCCGAGGGAGGCACCTTACCAGAAGGGTGCGTGGGAAAAGTACACCGTCTGGAATCCAATCAATTCGACTCCGGGGGATGCACCGGTCTCGTTTGGAAGCGACGACCCTGTGAAGTGGGGGCACACGATGGAGGATCCCTCTTGGGAATACAAGGGATCGGTGAGAGCGAGCAAGGTCGGCTGAACGACGCAGTCGTTCACGATCTCGGGGTCGTCGAAGCGATGGCGGTCGTAACGATCGAGGATCGGGAGGTCGATATCGTCATGATAGTGACCGGGGAGGCTACGATTGAGAGCGTCGGAGCTCGAGGGAGCGTGTACGGTCACCGCGGCCTGCGAGATCGGGATCGAGAACGATCAAGGTCGAGGGAGCGTACTAGCTCAAATCGGTACCTACAGGAGGGTACTGGTATGGGGAATACCCCTTATGCTGGTGCAAATGCTTTCGGGGGGGGGGGGGGGTCAGGGAAACTTTCCCCCAACGCAATTGCAGTCGGCGGCGGGAGGCGCCGGTATTCCCCCCGTTTTTCCCGAAGGTTGAAAAGGTGGAGGCGGAACATATGGCGGTGGAACATGAGAGGTCACCTGCTGCTGTGGTGCATAGTACTGCTCAGACTGCACCGGTTGCCCGTACCCCACCGGCATCTGTTGCACCGGCATCTGACTGGTATATATAATAAATCAAGGATCGCCGGGAATGCAGTTGCAGTCGCAACAGCAAGTTCAGGGTATGGCGTTTGGGATAATGCTGTTAGACACTCTGATGGGTGTGCAGGGCAAGGCTCAGGAACTGCGGGCTCGGGAACAGCTAATGCGGGAGCCGCAACTAGTGCCTGACTCGGAAGTCGGGACGGAGGATAAGTCGGGTGAGTTGCCTGTCGGCCACGGAGGCGACGAGGTTGCTCATAAGTTGTCATGCGATGATAGGACTCGCGCAGGGACACGGCGGGTTGAGGGACCGATGTTAGGATTGGCCTCGGAGGGCCAGGATAGGCAGGATATAAAGGTTGAGGACCTTGATAGTC
>WBZZ01006557.1:0-60008 GCA_019918135.1 Paulinella micropora | reverse complement strand
AAAAGGGAGAAGAGGGAGAGCGGGGGGAGGACGGGGAGGGGGAGGGGAAGAACCAGCATCCCCCTTCGCCCCTCTCCTCTCCCCCCCCCCTCTCTCCCCCGTCCTCCCCCGCCTCCCCCCTCCTCTCTCGTACCTTATTTAAACCCAAACTAAAGTGTCATTTGATTTGAACAAAAAACCGATCTGACATAAATAAGTAAAAGAGACAAGAGCCTCCGCGGGTCCAAAAAAGGGAGCAAGATGGAAAGGGTCGGATCCGTTGCAGGAGCAGCAGTGGGTCTTTTCGGATCGGGTCTTCGAGCAGGACTTGGAATTTTAGGTTTGGGAGGAGGAGAGGCCAAGAAGCCTACTACTACACCCTATCGTATCGTCTTTTTTCGCATCCTGAGAACGCTTTGCGATCTTCGGGGCAAATCAGCCGAGCAAGACATTGTGCTACTGAAGACGCTGAAATTGGAAATGGCTGCTCGTGGTGGGAACAAACTGGTACTAACATCCCTACCCGGCCCCCCGTTGGTGGTTGGATCGAATTTTGCCAAGGAATATGGCTCGTACGCGGATACCTGGACTTGGATCGTCGGTGCGTTGCTATTGGTACTGTCCGAAGCCTGCGAATCACGTCAAGGCGAGGACTTTTGGTCTAACCCCCAAGCAATTACCAAGAAATTTGCTGAACACTACCTTGGAATATTCCAGGGCGCCAAGGGCTCTAGAGTACATGTAGCCAGCTTTGATACTTGGGCAATGATGCATTACGTCCAGGTTGGATGCAGCTATAAAGAGACGAAAGAGCTGCATCGCAGCAACAAGGGGCTATTGGAAAGAAATGTGCTGGAAGCATTTTGGGCCCGACAAGTAAGGCAAGGCAAATTGCGGCGAGATATAGCTAAGACTTGGAATGATGTTCATTCTAAGAATAGCAGCATGGTTATACCCACTCTGGTTGAGTTTTACCAAGACGAAGAGGGCGATACCTGGACCAACAACAGCCCCTATCTAGCCGGCGCCACTCATTTTGTGTTTTGGCTGGCTACGTTTGCTAAGCTAGCAGCCGAGAATCTGGCGCCTTCCAAATCCCTTGATGACGACACACTAGCAAGACTTCTTCGCCAATCTATCTGCCAACAGAGCTCGGGGAGTGCTTCTCCGCAACAAGAGGTAACGATAGGCTGCAGTCAGGAATCAACAGATAAAGAAACAACGGTGCGGCCAAAAACCACTAAAATCCAAGAAGGAACGCTCGGACAAGGCTTTTCTGACAAGCTGAAAGGAGCCTTGGCGACGAACACCCTCCCCGAAGCCGGGGAGGATGATATCGCAGCGATCATGCAAGAAACTCTTCTGTGGATGAATGCTACAACAGATAGCTGGTGTGAGCGTAGTACGATTTTCGCCCGTACGTCTAAAAGCCTAGGCACAAAATTTAAGGCACTGCTAGAAGAAATAGGCTCCGCGGGGAATGTAGGAAGTATTGAGGAGGACACAAAAGAGGCAGTGGACGATGAGGGGCTTTCAATTGCGTGGGACAATGTTCGAACGACACCGACGTCGAATACGACAAAGAGACCGTCGTCAGAGAACGCGCGGATCATAAAGGAGGAGGACGAGGACGAGGAGGGGAGGGTGGAGGAGGAGGCGCGGCGGCAGGCGGAGGCAGAGGAAGAGGCGCGGCGGGCGGAGGAAGAGAAAAAGGCGCGGCGGGCGGAGGAAGAGAGAAAGAAGAAGAAGAAGAAGCGGGGGGAGGATACAAAGAAATCGAGCGTGCGGACGAAGAAGGAGCCGGAAGCACGGGACTCGGCGTCGACACCCAGTGTGTCACTCTCCTTTAGTGGAGAAGAAGAAGAAGAAGCAGCAGCAGGAAAGGAAGATTCGCTTAATTCAAAGGGTTCGGCCCCTCCCCCCGCACCGAATTTAGAACTACCATCAACGTCTGAAACTAAAGCTACACCCAAACGACGAGGCAGGCCTCCTAAGGCAGCTAAGAAGGAGTCGCGCGCGCCGGAGCCGGAAGCACGGGACTCGGCGTCGACACCCAGTGTGTCACTCTCCTTTGGTGGAGAAGAAGAAGAAGAAGCAGCAGCAGGAAGGGAAGATTCGCTTAATTCAAAGGGTTCGGCCCCTCCCCCCGCACCGAATTTAGAACTACCATCAACGTCTGAAACTAAAGCTACACCCAAACGACGAGGCAGGCCTCCTAAGGCAGCTAAGAAGGAGTCGCGCGCGCCGGAGCCGGAGCCGATAGCGGACCAGGTGGCAAAGATGGCAGTGAGGAGGTCCGCAAGACTTGCGGCAAAGTCTCGTCCAACTGATACTGCGTCTCATAAGGTCGAAAAAGTAGGGGACGTCCAGAGTCTGACGGAGTTGTGGGAACCTGACCCTACACAAAAAGCAATTGCTGGCAACGATTCGATTCTGTTGGGCGTCTTCCATGCACTACGCGCTGTCATCATCAGGCCTCTAGCTGCCGATGATGATTCTACCTCAACGGAGCAGAGTCCGTACCAAGTCATCTCAATGCCGACGTACAGCAAGTTTATGCAAGAGTTCATCCAAAAGATTTCCAGTCTAAGAAACCAAGTTGACAAAGCCGCGGACCGGACCGGGGCTTCGGCCTTTGCTGCTGCACAAAACGCCGCCAGAGCGAAGCTACCAGATACCCCCTACCATCCGTACGCAGAAGTTGTGCCCTGGTTGGCTGAATCCGTCACTAGCATCATTGAGACAGAGGGGGCTCTTTCATTTCTGCCGCAGCATGAAAAAATATTCATGCGGGGTCTATTTGCTGGCACTAACGTTCTGTCGAGGGATGATTCGTACAAAGCTTATCGGACATGTTTGCAGAAGGCCCAAGAAGCTTTCCGGGATTTGCTAGACGACTCAAACCTTAAGGACACTAACGATTTAATTCTTGAAATTTTCTTGGAAAAGTTCATACAGAAACTCGGGCCCGTCAAAGAAGCATTTCCAAAGCTACAAAACAAAAGCGACCAACGAATCCTTGCCTTTGAAGGCCATGCCCGGAACGACAAATGGCTCAGCGTGGAAGACTATGCCATTTACGCCGCTCTGGACTACTGCCTGCACACTAATGTGCGGACCATTAATGGTGTAACGGTCAGAGTTCTTGGAGCGGTACAAGTGACTGAGAACCAATATTTTGTACTTGTTCTCTCGGGCAATGATGACAAGAGTCTTGGAATGAGAGCCATGGCAACAAATAGTTATCCAGCACACAAGAAGGATGATGCTGATTGGGACAAGAACAGACTGCTGCTGTGCCCGGAGTTTTCGGCTACTTCCTCGACCTCGCGACTGACAGGAGCGCTGCAGGGCAACCGAAAAGCTGAACTAGATTCTGTGGCAATCTTGGAATCAAAACCTGTTCTAAAAACCCGAGATTACACAAACCTTGAACCAGCGACGCAAAGGATGTTTGGCAGCCAGCCTTCTAATTACGCTAGTTACACCAAAGCACTGCAACAAGTGGTGCAGTTGGTCCCGTCCCTCTTAAGTGCTGAGGCAGGCAATGCGGTGAAAAACAAAAGCGACGACCTGGACCCACAGGCAGGGCCTCTCGCCTTTGTAGACGTAGCCCACCTACTGCGGAACAGAAAGATTGCAGTATCAGTATCAGCAGTATAAGAACATAAAAACCCGGACCCTGACGGCCGCCCTGCCTTCCGCAGGGAGTCTTGTTGGCTCTCTTTTTTTCCTTTTAATTAAAATTTTTGTTTTTACATGTACACTCGGCTCATTTCGCCGAAATAGCTCTGGCGCACACACTGTCCTACGTATTGGACGTTGTCTTCCCGGCGCGCCGAGTGCGTGACATAGTCGATGACGCTCCGCTGCAGCAGCAGAAACAGCTGGTGGCCCACGGGCCCAGCCCCTCGATCGCCGGAGCCTGCCTTGGCTCGGGCCTCGGCCACGTTGGCCGGCTGACCGGCGGCGACGGCGCCGGGAGTAAGCCCTGCCCGGCCACGCGCCGGGCGGGCCCACTCCTGCACTTGCTTTTGACAACCAGCGCGCGCGAAGCCAGCGTAGTCCTCGTTCGCGGCCGCCGCCAGGCAGTGCGCCTCCAGCAGGACTCGGGAGTGTCCTTCCTTGGCGGGCAGTGACCATCGATTGGGCAGCTCCTCGGGGTAAGGCAGCCGGGCATAAAAAAGCATGTCCTCGTGCGCCCACTCGGATTTGGGGGAGCAGTTTAGGTGTGGCAAGTACATGTCAGTCACGCCCTGCGTCTGCACGCGCACCTGTTTGCCCTGCAGCAGCCCGTCCTCCCCGCACACCCCCATAAACCTCCACAGCACCTCGGCCGCGCCCGCCGCAAGAGGCTTGCGGGGGTCCACCCGATCCCAGTTTGTTGCCACGTTGGTCACCAGTGGCAGCTCCCCGACAGCTCTCTCCAGATCGCTACGCTTCGCAATTACTACGTCACACGTCTGCACCTGGACCGCCTTGTCACCACTGTAGGACGTGACGGCCGAGCCGGGGACCTGTCGCGCCGGGTCCGCTTGGGTTTGCGCCACGCAGGTAATCACAACCTCTCCGCATTCCACATCCTCCGGCCCCGCTTCTCCAAACAAGCTCCGTCTGCTATCCATGGCCTAGGGAATCAGAAAAAAAAAACAAATGAGGGCCAGTTTTTTTGGTCCCCTACCAAGATTTTTTTATCTCTCCTTGGTTCTCTTTCTTAGCACAAAAAAAGGGAACGTACGCTAACCTGAGGAGGGGGGGGGGAAGGGGGGGGGAGAAGTAGAGGGGTTGCTCCCTTGTACACTTTGTCCCCCTTGTCCCCCTCCCCCGCGCCGCCGCACTTTCCCCCCCCCCTCCCCCCCACACTCCTCCTACCCCCCCCCCCACCTCCCTCTCTCTAAGTTGTAGCTTGTATAAGAGGCAAGGGTTTCGCGAGGGTTAATGTCCGGCAGTCCTGCTGGAGACGATTTCAAACTGCTGTTAAGGAGGATAGTGACAGAACTAAAGGAAAACTCCAAGCCCCTAAAAGCACGGCTTCATGTAACACAGCGGCATTTGATCTTTGTAAGCGAGGCGGATGCTAAGACCGTATTTGGTATTCGCACCTACAAGCTTACTCCAGCCGTAGTAAAAGCCCGAGAAAAGATCCTCCACCAGGTGCAGCAAGACGCCGAAAGCTCGCGGAAAACCTCTGCTGTGCCCCAAACCGTTTGTCTCCAATGGTTTCCCTCCTCCGACCGTGAACATACGCTGGATGAAGAAACACGCCAAGACTTAAGAAGGCTGGTACACCTGGTAGAAAATGCTCACTACCACGAAGTGTTAGGCAATCACCAAAACGTGTTTTACAAGGCACGGACTACCACTTTACGTGTCTTAAAAGAAATAATAGGCTCAAAACAAACGGACAAGCGCCGGTTGCTTATCTTGCAGGGGTCAGAGCACTGGGGAGACATCCACCTGCTCAGGTGGCTCAAAGAGCGAGAAACTACCGAGCCTCTCGCGCCCGTCCTCGGGGGATTGTATAAGCAAATAAGCAGCATCGCCACACTCCTGCCAAGACAAAGCGGGGCAGCGGAGCAAGAGTACTACGTTTGGTCCGGCATATCACCCTACGCAATTTTTAAGAGGCCAGAAAAACGCTCGGGTAACTCTCCTTTTGTCTTTCTGGGGCTAGAAAGAGATTGGGTAATTGACAAGGGAGCCACATGTAAGCTTGACAGCGAAAACGAAAAGGCCTGTTTCTATCCCGTACCTCAAGGTCTGTTCCCTGATAGTATACAACCAGAAATAGTCCTTGGTCTGTTGCACTATTTGCTGCTTGTCTGCAACACTTATGAAAGGCTGGGGAAGGAGGCCCATGGCCCCTTGGCTTCCGTAGTACACACCTTGCTGGTAGACGTCATCCCCCCTAAGCATCAAACAGAATTGTGCAACGCGTTCTCCCTACTTATGAAACTTGACGTGTGGGCATTGGAAAAGGGCTGGACTCCCTTTTTAGAGCGCCTGCTTCTAAGCAACAGCAGTATAGTCAAAGCTATCATTGCCGGCGCACACGAGCCTTTGCGCTACCCGTACAAACCGTTTGGAGTCGTTTATGAAGAATGCGTGTATCTGTATCAGATACTCAATCGCCTAGTGACAGATCCGGAGGGACAGGTCGGTGCTTGCCACAAGAAAGAATTTCTCAAACAAGCTCTTGCTAAATGGTACGCAGACGTCGTCGGCCCCAGCGAGTTTCGGAGCGAAGAGCAAGAATGGGATAACTATCTGGGCAAAGAGGCACACCAAGCCATGAAAGAAAAGAAGCAATACACCACGGTCGTCGATCCGGATCCGGCCACTGAAAAAAAGAACGGTCTATGGCGGGATATAGTTGCTATTGGCATGCGTGCACAGTTGACGACGACGCAGCAAGAACGCAAGCCCCGCCCCGTCGTGGTGCCGAAAGCTCTGCTAGGCAAATGGCGGGGTCAGGTTGCGGCCCATGCACACGCGCTGCTGCACTTGGCGCTGGCCGACTCGGTTCTCTTGTCCTCTGCGCGCACGAGCTGTGGGGGTATTAACGTAGATAAGCAATACGTTAGCACCTACATATTTCCCAGACCAAACCGGTAGCACGGCAGGAGGTTGCAAACTTACCAGTACCTTGTCAAGATAGTTCAACCTTTCCAGTAACCTTTAGGTCCAAAGCTTTCAATAAAGTTTTTCTATTTGGATCACACATTTTGTTTTTCATTTTCGGTGTATGCTACGCGAAAGGAGGCACAGAGAAGAGAAAAGAAAAAAAGCGGGAGGAGCGACAAGGGGAGGGAGGTGTGCAGCTCTTCAATCTCTGCCCCTCCCCCCCCCCCTCTCTCTCTTTCTCTTTCTCTCTCTCCCTCTCTTGCCCCTCACGTCTCCCCCTATTTACTGTAAGTAAACAGCAGCAGACCGGCCCCCCGTTTTTTTATCTATTACTCATAAGGATTTTAATGACCTCGAGGTATACCAAAAAAGAGAGACCCCGAGAAATGCTGTCACCACCAATCCTGATGTACACGAAAGGAGGAACTGACAAAGGCGTCCCATTTTGGAGCCAATCCGAGGAAGAGTTAGAAAAATACATACCCTACAGTGTCAGATTCAGTGTACAATTACTTTGTCTTGCCGAGAAGAACAAAGACATCCAACAAAAGTGGTTGCGCGAATGGCGACACCTGGCCGATTCGCCGCCTATACCCGTTCCAGGCACACGAGTCGATCAAGCAAGCATAGATGAACTTGAGGCTTGCGAATGGGCTAGGCGGGCACTACGTTTGCTGTTTACTAATATTCCAAACAGTATAAAATTTTACACCGTACCAGCTCCACCCCAACGGTCGGGGCCAGAGGCCACTACGCAAGCATTGGGTCCGCCAAGAAAGACAGAGCCCAAAGAAGAGAAAGCTTTGGCACTGGCACCGGCGCCAGCGCGCTTAGAGCTGGTCACGCCGGAAAAACCGCAGCAGCGACGGTGTGGGCTAAAATGGTACGTCTACGTCTTTATGGGCGTTCTGAATTTTGGCGCAGGTGTGTACGTCGCCAGGCTTTATTATGTACAGCAAGATGCATTTTCTACGATTTACCAGCAACCGTTCAAGAGATATCTCCGCTCTAGTGTGGATATCGTTCGAGACACGCGTAATGCAGTGCTACGCGGTCTTTCCGTGGCTTCGGGTGGCTTGTGGAAACCCGAAATACAGAGCTGGCAAGAGATGTACGGGCGGCTGGCACAACAGCTCTTAAACCAAGACCTGCTTGCTGACACGGTGCAGATCATTGAAGCCGGGCCAATCTTTAAGTTTTTTTTCGAGGAACTCTTGTCGGTGCGGCTGTACACCAAGGAAAATAGAGAAATCCTGGACGATCACTTTAAAGAACACACAGGTGAAAAGGAGAGCTACGATTCCCGCCAGAGGCAGCTCTACGGCAACACCTATCCCAAACCTCAAGGGAACGAGCTGCTGGGTTTGGTGATAGATCAGCGTCGCCTAATCGCAGAGATACCCCGCCAGCCTGTCGGCATGATTGCTGATACGAGCCTACCCTGCAACAGGGTTCTAGAAGAAGGCTTCGCCAGCAGCTTGGCCAGCTCTGGGCTTTACCAAAGCCCGGCCTATGTGTACCCCCGCTTCAGCGTGTCTGACCCCGAGGCGCTGGCCAGGGACTATACCGTCAGACAGGTCGAGAATTTGTACGGCCTGGCCAGGTCTTACAGTGAGTTCTTAGAAGTCGACCCGTACCTGATGCTTGCGACTCAAATTATTGCCCTGCACCCACGAACCATCACGCCCGAGTTTTTAAACCAGTTCTGGAACGCGGACGAAAGCCTTGCTCCACTTTTTATGTATGCCAACGACGTGTGGGGTTTCCCGGTTGCGGAACGGCTAGAACACCTGTACAAGACCGACAGCTACGACGACAGAAAGAGGACCCCCAACGATGCTGCTCGATTCTTGCTCTCGGCCGAGGGCTCGCTCTCTGTCGAGGACTTTGTGTTGCAACACAAGGACGTGATACAGCACGCCCTCCCGCCCTCCAACACCAACCCCAGCGCGCCCTTGTACCAGGAGTCTACGCGCAACAACACGCTCAAGCGTTTGGCGGGGGCTTCTGCCGAGTGCAAGCGCATTCAGCAACACCAGCGCTTAGATGCAGCCTTCCGTTTCTCTGCCCAGGCCCTGCACAACCAGTACGTGCCCTCCGATATGTTCAACTATCTGCTCGAAAACGTCCACCACGGCGACACCGAGCCGCCCTTTTGGAACTACACGTACCTACCCCTAGCCTTGGGAACGCGGCAAGATCGCTTCGCTTTAGCTTTTAGTATTGAACTGGGAAAATATAAAACCAGCAGTATCGAGAATTCCATCCAGAGGGATCTCTTCGCATCCAGCTGGAATGATCTGCTGGGATACGGAGAAGGGAGCCAACCAAGGTGGCGTGCCAGGGTTATCAATGTCAAGCCCGGTAGCTCCGAGCCCAAGCCGTTGACCAGCTCAGAAGTGGCTCTGCACTGCCTGGCGGAAATGGAAGCGCGGCTAGGCGCCCTGCTGTATTTTGAGCAGGACGTGGCGGTGCTAAGGGGAGATTCGCACCTCACGAAAACGACTCTCAGTGACGTCTTGCAGGCCATTCGGGCCACAGCACGCAGTGTGCTGGGCCAAGAGAACAACCCCAGCGGCACGTTCGCCGGGCTCTTGTACGTAGCTTTCCGCTGCGTGCTGCGCCAACAGACCTTGCAGGAGCTGCTAGGTGACAGCACAGTCTATAGCTGGGAAAAGGTCCTCAGAGCGGTGCGTTCTCAGGTCCTAAGCTGGTACGAGGACGGGCGCGTGCCAGAAAGGTACGGACAATGGCTGCAAGACCATGGACTGGATGAGCTCATGTCCAACTGGTACTGGCGGCTAGCCCTGGGCGCGCCCAACCTCCACTCTAGCGCGCGCAGGACGGTGGCCGAGGCGAGCCAAAGCCTTTTCAATGACATCCTGAAAGAGCACAAAAAATTGCACTCTTCCTATGCAGGGGGGGGCAAGCGTGGATACAAGCAGGGATTCAGGGCGTACAGGTTCCAGCTGGACAAAGCCAAAGTGCGCCATCTAGTCGTCACAAGCTACAGCCTTATGCAAACAGCCTCCACCACGCCCAAAGACATCTTGCTGGCCCTGAAATGGGCGGCTGTCCTGAATCAACCCAGCTTTGCCATCATCCAGGACGAAGCCACGCTAAAGACATTTATAAACCAGGCCGGCACCACCGCCGCCTCATATTTCCAGACTACTGCTGCTCTCTCCGGTTATTTCATGGCTGTCAGCTACATGGGGTTAGTATCTGCCACCGGGGCATCCGCTGTCGTACTCGCCTGCGCAAAAACGCAAACACTGCTGCACAGCTACCTGCAGCCTTCCCCCCAAACCCCAGACACGCCAAACCTAAAAGAAATATCTATTGACCCCAAGAGCGCTGCCCAGACATTGCACAGCGCCATGGGCGCCCCCGATTCCCCCTCGGTGTGGGATCTAGAAACCCATCTACGAGAAATCAGCAAAAGCAACACTCTTGGGAGCGACCAAAATAGCTTTCAAACCTTGTTGCGCTATAATCAGTCTTCCTCTTACCGGAGCAGGAAAGAGTGGGATTGTTTCTTACGAATTCAATGCACAGACTGTCAGGTGGGAAAAAGGGATTGCAGTCAGTACGCCGGACTCCCGGAGTCGAGTTGGAGTAGTCTTTCTATCTCTCCCACCCCCACCTACAACGTAACAGCTGACGCCTCCGCGAAAGGACAGGAACAGCAAGCGTCCCCTACTAGTAAGAGTGGCCCCCGACTAAAAGCCTGGAAGCTGATTAGAAGGTTCTGTTCCAAGTCCAAGAGTTTCCGACCTGCTTCAATCGCTTCAAAAGTAAGAAACAAATAAACGTTTTCTTCAATAAAACCTTGGCTTAAGCACGCTGGCGCGGACCTGGAGGCCTGTGCGGGGGGAGCAAAAATAAGTAAAAAAATTCTGGGAGCCTACAGATGGAGGGGGGGGGCGCCCCCCCCCCTCACTTTTTTTCTCTCCTCCCTTTTGAGCCCCCTGAGCCCGGGGGGCTCAAAGAACAGGGAAAGGGCAAGGGGGGGGAGGGAGAGAGCGCAGAAACTACCAAAAAAATGAAACGCCTCAACTAAGCCCCTTAATGCCGGGCGCCCCCCCCCCCCCCCCTTCTCCCTTGTCGAGACTCCGGCTGAACGAGTTCTGGCGGATTTTTTGGTACCCTCTTGATGGCGCTTTTAGCGAAGGCGGCTTGGCGGTCTTGTGCATGTGATATGGCCGAAAAAGGCAGCGTTTTAGGGCTTTTCTGGCAATGGTGCCTTTTTTGGCCATATCATGCCCGGCGCACACACGCGCAGATTTGGCGACAAATCTTGTGCAAAAAAAAAGAGGATAGAAAGAGAAAAATCTTGTTTGAAAAAAAGGGGAGGGGAAACGGAGGGAAGAGGGGAGAGGGATGAAAGATGGACGAGGGTGGGGAGAGGGAAGAGGGTGGGGGGGGGACAAAGGGGCGCCCCCGTTCTCTTCCCTTCCACCTTTTTTCCTCCGCTCCCCTTTTTCTCCCCCTCCCCCCTCTCCGTCTGAGAGCAGGGAGCGGGAAAGGGAAGGGGGCGCGCCAAGAATGTATGAATTTTTTGTTATTAAAGCTCGACAAAGCATTATACTTGGCATCGAGAACTAAGAAGAGGGAGAAAGAAACATGGATTATCTCAGTCCCCCGTCTGAGGATTGGGAGCGATAGAGGAAAGGGGGAGGGTAGGGGCGCGCTGAGAATGTACAAGAAAAAATCAATAGAAAAAATCACTGACAAAATTTTAATCTTGGCACTGAGAACTAAGAGAGGAAGAGGGGAGGGGGGAAGCACGATCTGTCTTTGCATCCTCCCCGCCGTCTGAGAACGGGGAGCGGGAGAGGGAGGGGGGCGCGCCAAGAAATTACAAAACAAAAATTAGAACTCGACGGCCTTACACTTGGCACCGGAACTAGGAGTGCGAGAGGGAAGAGGCAGGAGGGGGGGCGTCCCGGCATGAACTCTGGCATCTTCTTAGTTGTGTGTTCAGTTATGCTATTTGAGCCCCCCCGTCGGGAGAGGGAGGGGGGGAGGCAGGGGCGCGCTAAGAATGTACAAGAAAAAATTTAATAAAATCCCTGACAAGGTTTTAATCTTGGCACTGAGGAACCAGCCCGCAGGCGCGGGCTGAAGGGGGAGCAAAAACAAGTGCACTTTTTTTAGGAGCCACGAATGGGGGGGGGGGCGCCCCCCCCCTTCCTTTTCTTCTCCACCCCCCCTCAATGACGGGCGTCCCTCCCCCCTTCTCCCCTGTCGATACTTTTTAAAGTACATTTCTTTTTGGTACTTTCTTGATGGCGCTTTTAGCGACAAATCTTGTGCAAAAAAAAGAAAGAAAAAGAGGAAAATCTTCCTGCTCGGAAAAAAGGGGAGGGGAAACGGAGGGAAGAGGGAAGAGGGAGGGGGCGCCCCCGTTCTCTTCCCCGGGTTTTTCCCCGCCCCGCTTTTCCACCCCCCTCCCCCTTCTCTCCTTCCTCCCACTTATCTCCCCGCTCCCTCTTCCCTCCAAAGGGGAGAGAGTGCGCAAAACTTGTCCTTTGCGCAACCAAAAAAAATTTTGGTGCGCGTTTTTTTTCGCGGGAAAGCCACCACTAAAACCCGCGGAAAGAGACCGGAGCGGACCGTTCATTTGGCGCTAAGTTTTGCACGACTGTATGATACGACCGGAAAAAGGCAGTGCTTCCAGGTCTTTCCGGTACAACTGCCCTTTTGCAGGAATGTAAAAAAATAATAAAAAATCCTTGACAAAGTTTTAATCTTGGCACTGGAAACTAAGACAGAGAACTTGAAGGAAACACGAGCTGTCATTGCCACTGAGAACTAAGAGAAAAAGAAAGAAGGGGCAGGGGGATGGGGGAGGGAAGGGGTGCGCTAAGAATGTACAAGAAAAATTTAATAACAAAAAATCACTGACAAAATTTTAATCTCGGCACTGAGAACTAGAAGAGGGAGAGGAAAGGCGCAGGGGAGCGCAGAAAATGCTTTGTAACTTCTGCGCCTTTCCCTCCCCCCTCCCCCTTGCTTTTTTGAGATCCCTGTGCTCAGGGGGGAGGGGAGGCACAAGAAAAATTTAAAAGAGAGGGCGAGGGGGGCACCCTGGAGAGAGTGTCACCCTGTCTAAGAACATGGGACGAGAGAGCAAAGAGGCAGGGGGAGGGACAAGCACGATTTGTCTTTGCCTCTTATCTGAGAACGGGGAGGAGCGGGAGAGGGAGGAGGGCGCGCCCAGAAAGTACAAAACAAAAATTACGCTGAATTAAAGCTCGACAAAGTTGTACACTTGGCACTGAGAACTGATAGAGGGAAGGGGCAGGGGAGGGTGGTAGAAAGAATCTTTGGATGCGGGGGGGGGGCGCCCCGGCATGAACTAAGTGGAATCTTCTTAGTTTTGTGTTCAGTTCTGCCCTTTGCTCTTTGAGCCCCCCGAGCTACGTCGCCCCTCTCACTTACGTCGTCCCGTTCTGTCACTTCCCCCACCGTCAGGGAAGGGGAAGAGGGGGAGGCAAGAGGGCCGAAAACATTTCATGCGAGTAAAAAAAAAGGCGTACCGTTTCTCTCCGCGGGAAAACGTCCGGTTTCTCTGCTAGTCTCCGGAACGGCCCCTGCTAAATTTAGCGCCAAATGGTGCCGTCCGGAGGGTAGGGCGTGTGATATGGTCGAAAAAGGCAGTGCGTCTTAGCCTTCCCGGAAAAACAACCGTAGGCGCCAATTTAGCGCCAAATTCTACTTGCACGAAAGAAAATCCCACACAGACGCCCAACGCCACCGTGTGGAAGACGTCCCTCCCCCTCCCCTCTCACTTGCGTCGCCCCTCTCACTTGCGTCGCCCCTCTCATTTACGTCGCCCCTCCCATTTACGTCGCCCCCCTCATTTACGTCGCCCCTCTCACTTACGTCGCCCCTCTCACTTTCGTCGTCCCGTTCTGTCACTCCCCCACCGTCAGAGAAGGGGAGGGGGAGGCAAGAAGGCCGAAAACATTTCGTGCGAGTAAAACAAAAGGCGTACCGTTTCTCTCTGCGGGAAAACGTCCGGTTTCTCTGCTAGTCTCCGGAACGACCGGTTCATTTAGCGCCAAATGGTGTCGTTCGGAGGGTGGGGGGCGCGCTAAGAATGTACAAAAAAGAATCACGCAAAAAAAGAAATCCCTAAAAAAGTTTTAATATTGGCACCGAGAACAGGGAGCGGGAGAGGGAAGAAGCACGGGAGTGGGGCGCCAAGAAAGTGCAAGAAAAGTCTTTTTAAATTAAAACTCGACAAGGTCTTACATTTGACACTGAAATTAGGAGATGGAGAACTTTTACTAAAGCTCGACAACGCATTACACTTGACACTTGCAACGGCACCCTCAGACTGCAGCAGCATCCGGCCCACTTCATGTTTCTGCGGTAGCCTATGTTAGAACCCTGGCCGGCACCGTCTGTGCACTGCTCGCGCGCCAGGAGAGTACGAAAAAGAATACGCTGAATTAAAGCTCGACGGGCGTCCTGTCCGTGCCATAGCTCGGCCACCGTGCGCAAGGTCAGAAAAATATGAAAAGAGGGAGGGGGGGGCGCTAAGAATGTAAAAAAAATTAATAAAAAAGAAATCCTTGACAAAGTTTTAATTTTTGGCACTGGAAACTAAGAGGGGAAGGGGCCGGGGAGGATCAATCTGTCTTTCTATTATCCCCCCGTCGGTAAGAGGAAAGGGAGAAAGCGTCCGGCATGGGAGGGGGGATTAGTGGAGGCGTTGCATGTATTTATTTCTTTTGCAGCTTCTGCGCCCTTTCCCTCCCCCTGCTCTTTTGAGTCCCCTGGGCTCAGGGGAGGGAAGAGGGGAGGGTGGCAGAAAGGATTTAAGGATACAGGGGGGGGGATGCCTCCTTCCATGGGCTCAATGGAATCTTTTTAGTTTTGTTGCAATTCTGCCCCCTTGCCCTTCTCCGCCCCCTCCCCTTGCCCGTCTATTTTTTGGTTGTCGAGCAAAAATTTTTTTTCCCTTTTTCCAAGCACGATCTGTCTTTGGCCCCCCCCCTTCCCCGTCTGAATCGGAATCGGGAGCGGGAGAGGGAAGGGGGTAGGAGGGGGGCGCCAAGAGAGTGCAAAAAAGAATGCGCTGAATTAAAGCTCGACTGTCTTACTCCTGGGCACTGAAAACTAGGAGCGGGGCACCGTGCTCCAGCACGACCCTGTGGAGAATGAATGAGCGGTGGTTTATGTGCTAGGACAAAAGCCTCACTACCCCGATGGCGTCCTGTCCGTGCCATGGCTTGGCCACCGTGCGCAAGGTCAAAAAAATATGAAAAAAAGGAGGGGGGAGAGCGCTTCTCCCTTGCCGAGACTTTTTGGAACTTCTTCATGGCGCTTTTAGCGAAGGCGGCTTGGCGGTCTGTGCATGTGATATGGCCGAAAAAGGCTGCGTCTCCAGGATTTTCTGGCAATATTGCTTTTTCCTGCTATATCACGCCAGGCGTACACATATGCAAAGTTGACATTCAACGCCTCCACTAACCCCCTCCCTCCTTTCATATCCCCGCGGACCTTGCGCACGGTGGCTGCGCTATGCCAAGGACAGGAAGCCGTCGGGGCAAGTGAAGGGGCTCTTGTCCTTTTGGCACTTTGACCACCGGCCATCCATTCGCCGCAGGTTGTGCTGGAGCACGGTGCTCTGCTCCTAGTTTTCAGTGCCCGAGCGTAAGACCGTCGAGCTTTAATTCAGCGTAAATTACGTTTTTCTGGCGCGGCCTCTGCCCTTTCCCTCTCCCTCTCTCTATTCTCAGTGCCAAGATTGAAATCTTGTCACTAAAACTTTTTATTAAATTTTTCTTGTACACCGGCGAAGCGCGCCCCTGCCCTCCGCTCCCACTCTCTGCTCAGACGGGGGAATAGACAATTCGTGCTCTCCCCTCCCTTCCCTCTGCCTCTTCTTCTCTCCCCTCTACTCCCTCCCCCCTTCTTCCCCTCGTCTGTTTTTTGTGTTGTCGGGCAAAATTTTTTTTTCTTTTCCTCTTTTCATATTTCCGCAGGTCTTGCGCACGGTGGCCGAGCTATGGCACGGACAGGACACCGTCGAGCTTTAATTCAGCGTAAATTACACCGGCGAAGCGCGCCCCTGCTCCTCCTTCCCTGCCTCTCCCCTCTGCAAGGATATGCGGAAATATCTGCAGGAATATGAAAAGTGGAAAGCAACAATTTTTTTTTGAACGCTTTTGCACGCGCAAACAAGGGACGAGGGGAGGGGGGGAGGAATAAGCAGAGGACAAAGGTGAGAGGGGCGACGAAGGTGAGAGGGGCGACGAGAGTGAGAGGGAGGGCTACAACAGGTCTTCCTCACGGCGGCCCAGCCGAGCGTCTGTGTGTGATTTTTTTTTGCGCAGGTAGATTTTGGCGCCAAATCGGCGCCTACGGCTGTTTCCCCGGGAAGGGTCAGACGTATTGCCTTTTTCAACCGTATCACGCAACCTACCTCCGGACGGCAAAATTTGGCCCAAATGAATTGGCTGTTCCGGAGGCTAGCAGAGAAATCGGACGTTTTCCCGCGGGGAGAAACCTCGCGGGCCTTTTACTCACACGAAAATGTTTTTCGGCCCTCTCACCTTCCCTAGAGGCAGGGAAGTGCAGAGCAAAGGGGAGCGGGGCGACGAAAAAGTATAATTTTCTTTATTAAAATCGACAGTCTTAGACTTGGTTCCGGGGGGCTAACAATTGGAAAAGAAGAAAAGAAGGGAGGGAGGGAGGAGGAGAGAGGGCCCCCCTCCTTCTCCCTTAATTGAAGTTTCTTGACTGCGCTTTTAGCGAAGGCGGCTTGGCACCTGTCGCCAAGAATGTGTTCCCTCTTCTTGCCGCCTTCCTTCTCTTCGCTACTGCTTTTCTCAGGCGGGCGCACGAGGGGGGAAGGGGTGTGCTATTCGTTCTCAGACAGGTGTATAAGTAGAGGGAAAGAAATCCTCCCCCGCTCTTCTCTCTCCTAGTAGTGCTGAGACGGGGGGTTTTGCTCATTCCGGGTTCACGGGCGCGCTGTTGGACTGGGACGTAGGCCGGCTACAAGACACTAGCTACTTATTTGCAGCGCTAGTCAGAGCCAAAGCACTAGCGCTAGCAACACGGGCTTACTTCTCCCGAGCGCGACGACGACGCCCACCCCATCGGTGACGCCGTCCACTGCGCCGCTCTTGTCAGGCCGGGGTACATATTTAATGAGCACGTTTGAAAAAAAAAGGGGGAGAGAGAATGGATGATCCCCTCGATTAATTAATTAATATACTAGGTCGAAGAGGCAAACAGCCTTCTTCTTATTCCACTTGTGTAGCTGTGCCAGCTGGTCTGGAGTGAGCTTGGTGCCGCGTAGGTCCAGGCGCTGCAAGCGCAGCTTCATGGGCCAGCTCGTTCCGTGGCCTATGGGTTCCAGCGCCTGGGCGACAAAGCGGTCGTCGACAAAGTCACAGCCGCGCAAAGAAAGTTCGTTCAAACCCCAGACCAGCGATTGCAGAGCTCTGGCCCAAGTCCTGGCGTCCACGCCGCACTCGAGCGTACAGTTTAACAACCGCAGCTTCCGGTTTGAGAACTCATGCAGAAAATCAGAGAGGGCGCCAGGTACATCGCTGCACAGGACAAACCCGTCCAGTTCCAATGCGCCCGTCTTAAGGTCACGTTCATCATTATTTTCATCGTAATCCAGCACGCACAGGTTATCGCTGAGCCCGCTGCCAGTTACAATGCAGCTCGTGGGCACATACTCCATGACCAAGCGCGCCGTTTCGGGCGCCAATCCGGCTGCTTCTTGCAAGATGCGTTTCGCGCGGGCGTCGGCGCCCGCGCGAAAGCCAAGCTTAACACAACAAGAACGGATATTCGTCGGTGGTCCAATCGCAGCCGGGCAAGTGCAGATCCTCCTGGCCAGAACCATACAGTACCACCTGGAGGTCTTGGGCACGCGTTGTGGTTAGGTGCTGGAGCTTGTTGCGATCGACGTGAGCTTTGCGGGGTTCCAGCGTGTATTCGAGCCTCACCCCCTCGGGTATCTCCTCTTCGTCGTCCGATGAGTAGTAGTCGCCATCTTTGTATTGGCGTTGCGACGACGCGGTGCAAGCAAAACTGTTCACCATAGCTAGGTTGCGGACTGGACCACCAGCAAGCACAATTCTGGCTTGCTGGCAGTCGACCAACGCGAGTCGTCCGTTACTGTTGCGTGGTAACTGTCAGCCCTGCCTTGTTCGCGGGCGTGCTCTGCTGCCTTTTCCTCGTGGAGGCGTAGCTGCAAGTCGAACCTGCCTTGGTACTTCTGCATGGCTTTGGCCAGGGGCTTGAGCACGCGGGGGCGGTCCCCGAGGGCCGTTGCGTCCAGCACTATGGTTTGCAGGCCGTGCTGGATCTGATACTGCAGCGAGCGCAGCCACAGCTCGGCTTTGCTGCGCTCTTCGGCGCTCAGACGCACTTCTGGTCGAGAAGACAGCTGCTGCCGCAGCTTGGTATTATTGGCTCGCACGGCAGCAGGGGACTCAATGTTATTGACATCATCGCGCAACTTGCGCTTGCGTCCGGCCATATTAACAAAATGAATTAAATTTCTACACTCACTCTTAGAATTGGCACCGGGGGCTAACGAATGGAACAGGGGAGAGAAAGTGATATGGCCGAAAAAGACAGTGTTTCTAGGCTTTTTGGCAATACTGCCTTTTTCGGCCATATCATGCCAGGCGCATACATACGCAAATTTAGCAACAAATTTTGTGCAGAAAAAATTGTGTTAATTAAAACTCGACAAAGTCTTTAGTGTACGCTCTCCTGCTCCCTGCCAGGCCCGACGCGCCGACAGCCAGTCGTTGAGCGCGTCCTCGGCCGCTTGGCCCAAGAATTCGCCGATTGGCGAGTCACTAGTGTCGTCACCAGTCTCATCATCATCATCACGCGTGTCGTCACTAAAGTTCGGATCGCACGCCAGCTCCAACACGCAGCGTTGCAGGACGAGGCGCATGACCGTGAGGTCGTTCAATTGTGGAAGCAGGCGGTGGCGCTGCCGTCAATAACTCTGCGGCGTGCCTAGCAGCACGGCCTGCTTGAGCGCGGGGGCTCTGGCACTCCTGACGGTGCCCCGCGCGCCAGTGAGCGTTTTGGCAGTGCCGGTTGCAATAGAGCCTGGCGTGGCACGAGCCACAGGAGCGCAATTTCGTGGCTTCGGCGCGGCCGCAGGCAGCACAGCACAGCGGCGGTGGGCTGTATGCTAGCGGTGGGCTGCCTGCTGGCGGACTGTCTGCTGGTGGACTGTCTGGTGTCAGCGTCAGCACGCCCAGGGCCGCGTGCAGGTTTTGCGGATCCTCCTCGAGCTCCAGCAAGCGTGGAGCTGACCACTACGACCAGTGCCTGTTCTCGTCGACAGTTAGCGCTCTGGAGGGGCGCACGAGCTTGAGCGTCATCGTACCCCCCAGGGCAGGGCTAGCTGTATCGTTATCCAGGAAAATCCATTGGTCGCCGGGTGTGGGCACAAAGACTGGCGCGACCGCTTGTGCTTTCGTTTCGCCCAAAGGGATTACCCGGCGGACTCCTGCGCAGTCTTCTGGACCTGGTAGGCAGCGAGGTATTGTCACGCTTTTTGTTGGGCTTGCCATTGTTGCATGTCGTCCGCCCATTTCTCCCATGCATCCGCCATTTGGCCCATGGTAAGCCGCGCGCTGTCCCCTGCCAGCCTGTCCACGCACTGCCAAGCTCCGCCATCCAGCTGGCCAAATTTATACACCAAATTTTGGGACGGGGACCACCAGCTGACTCGCTGGACATTTTGCTGTAACAGGTCAATTTTTTGCGGTTGGACTGGTACAGCGACTGCAGCCTGTGGCTCTCTGCGAGCTTGCGCAGGCATTGGTGTGCTTGCTGAGATTCTGAAAGTTTGCTCTCTGTATCCAGAGACACGAGCACAATGGTAGTGAAATCAGTGCGTACCTCCACGTCGGATGAAAGTGGACAAAAGGCCAATTCTGGCTCCTCGTACAGCACCAGGAACAAAGATTGCTTAGTGTTAATGTTGTGGTTTTTCGCCAGGCCTTTCGCCTGTTGCGGCGTAAACGGTCTCTTCAGCCCACGCCCTGGGGGGAAAGAGCAGGGGCGCCAAGAAAATTCAAAAAAAAGTTTTTTTTAATTAAAACTCGACAAAGTCTTACACTTAGCACTGAGAACTAGGAGAGGCAGGGGAGAGGGGCCTTGTTCCCCGGACTTAGGCGGAGTTTGTAGTCGAGACAGGGCTCATAAAAGCCAAGGGCAGGGCCATGCCTGTACCTGGGCACAAAGTGACCAGGTTAAATTAAGTGAACTTTCTTTGGGAGCCCACAGGGGGGGGGCGCCCCCCCCCACTTTTTTTTCTTCCTCCCTCCCTGAGCCCCCTGAGCCCGGGGGGCTCAAAGAACCGGGAAGGGCAAGGGGGGAGGGGGAGAGCGCAGAAGCTACAAAAAAAATACATGAAACGCCTCAATTAAGCCCCCAATGCCGAGCACCCCCCCCCCTTTTTCTCTCCCGCATGAAGGAGGAGGGTGACTAAGACAATTCGTGCTCTCTCCCCTCCGCTGCCTCTTCCCTATCCCTCTTTTAGTTTTCAGTGCTAAAATTAAAACTTTGTCAATGATTTTTTTATTAATCTGTTTTGTAGATTCTTGGCGCTTTTAGCGAAGGTGGCTCGGCGGTCCGTTGCGTGTGATATGGCAGAAAAAGGCAGCGTTCCAGGCTTTTCTGGCAATACTGCCCTTTTCGGCCATATCATTCCATGCGCACACATACGCAAATTTGGCGACAAACTTTGTGCAAAAAAAAGAAGAGGGAAAGAGAAAGAGAAAAATCCTCTTGCAGAAGAAAAAAAGGGGAGGGGGAACGGAGGGAAGAGGCAAGAAAGAGGGAAGAGGGGGGGGGCGAGAGAGAGTGGCGCCCCCGTTCTCTTCTCTTCCCCCTTTTTTCCCCGCCCCCCTTCTTCTCCCCCCTCCCCCTTCTCTCCCCCCCTCCCCCTTCTCTCCCCCCTCCCCCTTATCTTCCCGCTCCCTCCTCCCTCCGAAGGGAACAAAAGTGCGCAAGATTTGTCATTTGCGCAACAAAAAAAATATTTTGGCGCGCGTTTCTTTCCACGGAAAAACGACCGCTAAAACCCCGCGGTCCGTTCATTTGGCGCTAAGTTTGGCACGACTATGATACGACCGGAAAAGGCAGTGCTTCGTTGTTTCGTAGAACTGGGGGCGCGCTAAGAATTTACAAGAAAAATAGCGCAAAATAAAATCCCTGACAAAATCTCAGGCTTGGCACTGAGAAGGGAGCGCGCCAAGAAAATGTAATTTACGCTGAATTAAAGCTCGACAAGGCATTACACTTGACACTTGCAACGGCACCCTCAGGCTGCCGCAGCATCCGGCCCACTTCATATTATTGCGGTAGCCTATGTCAGAACACCGGCCGGCAACGCCTGTGCTATAGCTCGCGCCACCGTGCGCAAGGCCAGGAAAATAGTTTCGTTGCAATTCTGCCCCTTACTCTTTGAGCCCCCCGGGCTCAGAAGGTGGGGGGAAGTCGAGGGGAAGGCACAAAACAAATCTAAAGAAGAGAGGAAAAGGGCCGGAGCGCCAAGAAAGTGCAAGAAACGTCCACGCTGAATTGAAACTCGACAAAGTTAACACACCTTCCCTAGAGGCAGGGAGGTGCAGAGCAAAGGGGAGCGGGGCGACGAAGGTGAGAGGGGCGACAAAGGTGAGAGGGGCGACGAAAGTGAGAGGGGCGACGAGAGTGAGAGGGAAGGGCTACAACAGGTCTTCCTCACGGCGGCCCAGCCGAGCGTCTGTGTATGATTTTCTTTTTGCGCAAGTAGATTTTGGCGCCAAATTGGTGCTTACGACTGTTTCCCGGGAAAGCTAAGACGTACTGCCCGGCTGGACCGTATTACGCACCCTACCTCCGGACGGCACAATTTGGCGCCAAATTTAGCTGGGGCTGTTCCGGAGGCTAGTAGAGAGATCGGACGTTTTCCCGCAGGGAGAAACGGTACGCTTTTCACTCGCACGAAAATGTTTTTCGGCCCTCTCACCTTCCCTAGAGACAGGGAGGTGCAGAGCAAAGGGGAGGGGGCGACGAAGGTGAGAGGGGCGACGAAGGTGAGAGGGGCGACGAAGGTGAGAGGGGCGACGAGAGTGAGAGGGGCGACGAGAGTGAGAGGGAAGGGCTACAACAGGTCTTCCTCACGGCGGCCCAGCCGAGCGTCTGTGTGGGAGTTTTTTTTTTGCGCAAGTAGATTTTGGCGCCAAATTGGCGCTTACGGACGTTTCCCCGGGGAAGCTAAGACGTACTGCCTTTTTCGACCGTATCACACACCCTACCTCCGGACGGCACAATTGGGCGTCAAATGTAGCTGGGACCGTTCTAGAGGCTCAAGGAGCAGGGGGGAGGGGAAGGGCGCAGAAGCTGCAAAAGAAATAAATACATGCAACGCCTCCACAGGTCGGCCTCCCCTCTGTTCATATTTTTCTGACCCTGCGCACAGTGGCCGAGCTATGGCACGGACAGGACGCCGTCGGGATAAGTGAGGGGCTCTTATCCTCCTAGCACATTGACCACGGGGGCAGTACCATTCGCGCAGGGTCGTGCTGGAGCACGGTCCTCAGCTCCTAGTTTTCAGTGCTCAAGTGTAGGACCGTCGAGTGGGCCGGATGCTGCGGCAGCCTGAGAGTGCCTTTGCAAGTGTCAAGTGCAATGCCTTGTCGAGCTTTAATTCAGCGTAAATTACGTTTTCTTGGCGCGCCCCTGCCTCTTCCCTCTGCAAGATCTGCGGAAATATCTGCGGAAATATGAAAAGTGGAAAAAAAATTCGGAACGCGTTTGCACGCGCTCTGAGGAGGGACGAAGGGGGGGGGGAGCGGAGGGGATGCACATCCCGTCCCTTTCTTTCTCCCTTCCTCTTTCCCCCTCGTCTGTTTCCTTCGTTGTGGGTCGTGCTGGGGCACGGTGCCCCTGATTGTAAGACCGTCAAGCTTTAATTCAGCGTAAGTGCCCTGCTCCTAGTTTTCAGTTCCCCAATGTAAGACCGTCGAGCTTTAATTCAGCGCATTCTTTTTCGCACTCTCTTGGCGCCCTTACCCTCCACCTTCCCTCCCCCATCGGTAGGCTCCAAGAAAAGTTTACTTATTTTTGTTTCCCGCTCTGAGGAGGGTGCCGTTGCAAGTGTCAAGTGTAATGCCTTGTCAAGCTTTAATTCAGCGTGGTCTTTTTCGTACTTTCTTGGTGTCCACCCTCCCCTGTACCCTTTCTCTCTCTCTCTCTCCTACTTCTCAGTGCCAATATTAAAAATTTGTCAGATTTCTGTGCATATTTTCTGACCTTGCGCACGATGGCCGAGCCATGGCATAGACTGGACGCCGTCGGGGTAGTGAAACCCTTGTCCTCCTAGCACATTTACCACTGGAGCAGTACCATCCGCTGCAGGGTCGTGCTTGAAGCACGGTGCCTCTAAGTGTAAGACCGTCGAGCTTTAATTCAGCGTATTCTTTTTCGCACTCTCTTGGCGCCCCTCCCCCCTCCCCTTTACATTAATCTTGTGCCTCCCCCCCCCCCTCCTCTACCCCTACTCTCTTTGAGCTTGGGGGGCTCAAAAGGCAGGGGAGGGGAAGGATGAATGGCGCAGAGCTACGAACGAAATAAATGCATGCAACGCCTCCACTAACCCCCCCCCCCGGCCCCCTCCTCTCTTAGTCTTCGGTGCCAAGATTACATCTTTGTCCTGGATTTCTTTTTTAGCGTGATTTTCTAGCGCGCCCCTGCCCTCCTTCTCCCGCTCCCGCTCCCGATTCTCAGACAGTGAGAGAGGACGGGGGGGACAGCACATCCCGCCCCCTTCTTCCCCCCTTTCTCTTCCTCCCTCGGCCGAGCCATGGCACGGACAGGACGCCGTCGGAGTAGTGAGGCTTTTGTCCTGGCGATTGACCACCGCCCATCCATCCGCCGCAGCCGCGGCAGCCTGGGGGTGCTGTTGCAAGTGTCAAGTGTAAGACTTTGTCGAGTTTTAATTTCAGCATGGAGTTATCTTGCAGTTTCTTGGCGCCCCCCTGCCACTTCCTCTCTCTCCTGAGCCCAGGGGGGGAGGACTTAAGGAGCAGGCGAAGGGAAGGGTGAATGGCGCAGAAGCTACAAACAAAATAAATACATGCAACGCTTCTACTAATCCCCCCCCCCCCCTATGCCGGGCGCCTTCCCCCCTTCACTCTTACTGACGCGCAAAAAAGATAGATTAATCTTCCTCGGCCCCCTTCCTCTCTCTCTAGTTTTCAGTGCCAAGACTACAACTCTGTCCTGGATTTTTTTAATTTTTTGGTACACCGGCGAAGCGCGCCCCTGCTCCTCCTTCCCTGCCTCTCCCCTCTTCAAGGATATGCGGAAATATCTGCGGAAATATGAAAAGTGGAACGCAACGATTTTTTTTTGGAACGCGCAAACAAGGGACGAGGGGAGGCAGGGAGGTGCAGAGCAAAGGAGAGCGGGGCGACAAAGGTGGGAGGGGCGACGAGAGTGAGAGGGAGGGCTACAACAGGTCTTCCTCACGGCGGCCCAGCCGAGCGTCTGTGTGTGATTTTCTTTTTGTGCAAGTAGATTTTGGCGCCAAATTTGCGCTTACAGCTGTTTCCCCGGGGAAGCTAAGACGTACTGCCCGGCTGGACCCTGGCGGGCGCACCCTACCTCCGGACGGCACAATTTGGCGTCAAATTTAGCTGGGGCCGTTCTGGAGGCTCAAGGAGCAGGGGGGAGGGGGAGGGCGCAGAAGCTGCAAAAGAAATAGATACATGCAACGCCTCCACAGGTCGGCCTCCCCTCTGTGCATATTTTCCTGACCCTGCGCACAGTGGCCGAGCTATGGCACGGACAGGACGCCGTTGGGGCCGGCCGGGGCTCTTATCCTCCTAGCACATTGACCACGGGGGCAGTACCATTCGCGCAGGGTCGTGCTGGAGCACGGTCCTCAGCTCCTAGTTTTCAGTGCTCAAGTGTAGGACCGTCGAGTGGGCCGGATGCTGCGGCAGCCTGAGAGTGCCGTTGCAAGTGCCAAGTGCAATGCCTTGTCGAGCTTTAATTCAGCGTAAATTACGTTTTCTTGGCGCCCCCCTGCCTCTGCAAGATCTGCGGAAATATCTGCGGAAATATGAAAAGTGGAAAAAAAAATTCGGAACGCGTTTGCACGCGCTCTGAGGAGGGACGAAGGGGGGGGGAGCGGAGGGGATGCACATCCCGCCCCTTTCTTTCTCCCTTCCTCTTTCCCCCTCGTCTGTTTCCTTTGTTGTGGGTCTTGCTGGGGCACGGTGTCCCTGAGTGTAAGACCGTCAAGCTTTAATTCAGCGCATTCTTTTTCGCACTCTCTTGGCGCCCTTACCCCCACCTTCCCTCCCCGCTCCCGATTCCACTGCTCCTTGAGCCCCCCGGGCTCAGGGGGCTCAGATTCAAAAAAGAAAGAAAGGGGTAAGGGGGGGGGCGCCCCCTCCCCCATCGGTAGGCTCCAAGAAAAGTTTACTTATTTTTGCCCCCCGCTCTGAGGAGGGAAGAGGATGTGCCGCGTACTGCCCTTTCTCTCTCCCAGCTGCCTGCCGGTCTCTGGGAGGTTTGCCTGCCCCAAAGTGCAAGACCGTCGAGCTTTAATTCAGCGTATTCCTTTTCGCACTCTCTTAGTCTTAGGTGCTAAGATTACATCTTTGTCCTGGATTTTTTTTAATTTTTGTACACCGGCGAAGCGCGCCCCTACCTTCCCCTTTCCCTCTTACCGACGGGGGGAGGAGGGGTTGGAAAGATAGATTGATCCTCCTCAACCCCCTTCCTCTCTTAGTTTTCAGTGCCGAAAATTAAAACTTTGTCAATGATTTCTTTTTTCGCGTGATTTTTTTACACCGGCGAAGCGCCCCCTCCCCTCATTTCATATTTTTCTGACTTTGCGCACGGTGGCTGAGCTATGGCACGGATAGGACGCCGTCGGGGTAAGTGAGGGACTCTTGTTCTCCTAGTTTTCAGTGCCCCCCCTAGTGTAAGACCGTCGAGCTTTTATTCAGTGCATTCTTTTTCGCACTCCCTTGACGGCCCTACCCCCTTCCCTCCCGCTCCCGATTTCCCCTTTCCCTGCTCCTTGAGCCCCCCGGGCTCAGGGGGCTCAGATTCAAAAAAAGAAAGAAAGGGGTAGGGGGGGGGGCGCCCCCTCCTCCATCGGTAGACTTCAAAAAAAGTTTACGTATTTTTACCCCCCGCTCTGAGGAGGGAAGAGGATGTGCCGCATACTGTCCTTTCTCTTTTCCAGCGGCTTGTTTGTTCTGGGAGGTTTGCCTTCCTAGGTTTCAATCCAATCCGGAATGATTTCTGAGCCGGCTCTTTTGCTAATTTAGAATTCATTTCAGAGTCCGGGGCCTGACTGGCAACCGCTGATAGCTCCATACCAACCCTGGCCCGCTTCCGCACCTTGAACGTAACCTTGAACTCCCTCCCTTTTAGCTCCGCCAGTGCTGTTCGCTCTTTTGCTAGTTCGGAACAAAGTTCTCTAGTGATACCATCATGAATCGCGCGTTTGTATCTTCTTCTGCCCGGACGCCAAGACACATGATTAGCTAACTCTTGTTCTAAGCGCTCAACGGTGGCCTGCTGTTGTGCAACTTCAGGGGCCAGGCTTTTCATCGCATCGGTCACCGCAGCGCATAGTTCCCCCTTGCACCAGGCCACGACGTTCGCGCCTGTGTAACTAGCTTCAAACAGCTGGTCTCCAGCACCGGAGTCCATGGCCACTCTCCGGGTTGCGTTCCCCTGCTTTTTCCACCGACTGCTTTTTTTCGTTCGCCTAGCAAGCCTCAGAGCATAGTCTCCCCCTTTTCTTGCGTGTGTGCCTGGAGGGCTAGGGGGACGCAAACCCTCTTGCCCTTTTCTTTGCTCTCTCCCTTTCTTTCTCCTTCCCCCGTCTGTTCCCTTTGTTGTCAAGCAAAAAAAATTCTTTCCATTCTTCATATTTGCCTGACCTGGCACATTTGACCCCCGCCCATCCATCCTCCGCAGGGTCGTGCCCCAAGTGCAAGACCTTCGAGTTCTAATTCAGCGTATTCTTTTTTGCACTCCCTTCGCGCGAGCAGAGCACAGACGGTGCCCGCCAGGTTTGTAACATAGGCTACCGCAGTAATATGACGTAGGCTGGATGCTGCGGCAGCCCGAGGGTGCCGTTGCAAGTGTCAAGTGTAATGCCTTGTCAAGCTTTAATTCAGCGTGGTCTTTTTCGTACTTTCTTGGTGTCCACCCTCCCCTGTACCCTCCCTCTCTCTCTCCTACTTCTCAGTGCCAAGATTAAAACTTTGTCAGGGATTCTTTTTGCGTGATTCTTCGTGTACACCGGCGAAGCGCGCCCCTACCCCTCTTCCTCTCTCCCCTCTGCAAGGATATGCGGGAATATCTGCGGAAATATGAAAAGTGGCAAGCAACAATTTTTTTTGGAATGTGTTTGCACGCGCAAACAAGGGACGAGAGGGGGGGAGGAATAAGCAGAGGACAAAGGTGAGAGGGGCGACGAAAGTGAGAGGGACGACGAGGGTGAGAGGGAAGGGGAGGACGTCTCGGCTGGGGCGGCCCAGCCGAGCGTCTGTGTGGGATTTTCTTTTTGCGCAAATAGCTTTTGGCGCCAAATTCGCGCTTACGGCTGTTTCCCCGGGAAGGCTAAGACGTAATGCCCGGCTGGGGAGGAAGACGAGATGATCCCAATACCCGTCAGAGAACTGCTGGGAGAGAGAGGGGCGAGGGGGGGGGGCGCCCCCCCCCCTCGCCCCTTTTTTTTCTCCTCTCCCCCCTGAGCCCCCTGAGCCCGGGGGGCTCAAAGAACAGGGGAAGGGCAAGGGGGAGGAAGAGAGCGCAGAAGCTACCAAAAAAATGAAACGCCTGAACTAAGCCCCCCCCCCCCAATGCCAGGCGCCCCCCCCTTCTCCCTTGCCGAGACTTTTTGAATAAAAAAATCCTTGACAAAGCTTTAATCTTGGCACTGAGGGAGAGGAGAGGGAGAGGAGAAGGCGGCGAAAAGATGCTTGGATACAAGGAGAGGGGGGCGCCAAGAAATTGCAAGAAAAGTCCACGCTGAATTAAAACTCAACAAAGTCTTACACTTGATATTGAGAATTAGAAGATGGAGAGAATTTACGCGGAATTAAAGCTCGACAAGGCATTACACTTGACACTTGCAACGCACCCCCAGGCTGTCGCAGCATCTGGCCCACGACGGTTTTATACTTGGGCACTGAAAACTAGGAGCGGGGCACGGTAGCAGGGGGAAAGGAGAACAGGGAGACGGGGAGGAGGGAGGTTGGGAGCGGGGGGATCACTTCCCTCCCCCCCCCCGTCTGTTTATTTGGTTGTCGGGCAAAACGAGAGTTCCCCTCTTTTCATATTTTTAATATTTTTCTTATCCTGCGCACGGTGGTCGAGTCATGGCACGGACAGGGCGCCGTCGGACAGGGCGCCGTCGGGGTCGTGCTGGGGCACGGTGCGCAAGATCTGCGGAAATATCTGCGGAAATATGAAAAGTGAAAAAAAGATTTTTTGGGATGCGTTTGCACCCGCGAACAAGGGACAAGGGGGGAGGGAAGTAGCGGGCGACAGGGGAAGAGGGAGGGGACGGGGGGGGGGGCGCCAAGAAAGTGCAAGGAAAGTCCACGCTGAATTAAAACTCGACAAGGCATTACACTTGACACTTGCAACGGCACCCTCAGGCTGCCGCAGCATCCGGCCCACTCGACGGTCTTACACTTGGGCACTGAAAACTAGGAGCAGAGCACCGTGCTCCAGCACGACCCTGCGGCGAATGGATGGGCGGTGGTTTATGTGATATGGCTGGAAAGGGCAGCGTTTCCAGGCTTTTCTGGCAATACTGCCCTTTTCGGCCATATCATTCCAGGCGCACACATACGCAAAATTTGGCGATAAAATTTGTACAAAAAAAGAGAGAACGAGAAAAATCCTCTTGCCCGAAAAAAGAGGGGAGGGGGGACGGAGGGAAGAGGGGAGAGGGAGGGAAGAGGGACGGGGGAGGGGAGAGGGAAGAGGGAGGAAAACTTTCCCCTCCCCCCTTCCCCTTTTTTCCCCCGCTCCCCTTGTTCTCCCCCCTCACCCTTCTCTCCCCCCTCCCCCTTATCTTCCCGCTCCCCCTTATCTTCCCGCTCTCTTTATCTTCCCGCTCCCTCTTATCTTCCCGCTCCCTCCTCCCTCCGAAGGGGGAGGGAGTGTGCAAGACATTTGCGCAAAAAAAAAAATTGGCGCGTGGCTTTTTCCGCGGGAAAACTACCGCTAAAACCCCGCGGAGCGGCCCCTGCTAAATTTGGCGCTAAGTTTGGCACGACTATGATACGACCGGAAAAGGCAGTGCTTCCAGGTTGTTTAGCAGGAGTGGGGACGCGCTAAAAATTTACAAGAAAAATTTAATAAAAAAAAAAATCCCTGACAAGGTTTAAATCTTGGCACTGAGAAGGGTGCGCGCCAAGAATGTATAAATTTTTTGTTATTAAAGCTCGACAAAGTCTTACATTTGACAGTGAAAGCTAGGGGAAGAGGAGGGGGCCGCGCCAAGAAGATGTAATTTACGCTGAATTAAAGCTCGACATGGCATTGCACCTGACACTTGCAACGGCACCCTCAGGCTGCCGCAGCATTCGGCCCACGTCATGTTGCTGCGGTAGCCTATATTAGAACCCTGGCCGGCACCGTCTGCGCTCTGCTCGCGCGCCAAGAGATTGCGAAAAAGAATACGCTGATTAAAGCCCGATGGTCTTACACTTGGGCACTGAAAACTAGGAGCGGAGCACCGTGCTCCAGCACGACCCTGCGGCGAATGGATGGGCGGTGGTCAATGTGCTAGGAAGTTTTGGGAGCCCACAGACGGAAGAGGGGGGGGGGCGCCCCCCTCCTCCCCCTTTTGTTTCCCCCCTCCCTCCTGAGCCCCCTGAGCCCGGGGGCTCAAAGAACAGGGGAAGGGGAAGGGGGGAGGGGGAGAGCGCAGAAGCTACCAAAGAAATAGATGAAACGCCTCAACTGTGCCTCCCCCCAATGCCGGGGCTGGGCCCTTTCCCCTTGTCGAGACTCCGGCTGAAGTTCTGGCGGATTTTTTGGTACTTTCTTGATGGCGCTTTTAGCGAAGGAGGTTTGGCGGTCTGTGCATGTGATACGACTGAAAAAGGCAGCGTTGCCATGCTTTTCTGGCAATACCGCCCCTTTCGGCCATATCAATCCAGGCGCACACATACGCGAAATTTGGCGACAAAATTTGTGCAAAAAAAAAGAGGGAAGAGGGAGATAAGGGGGAAGGGAAGAGAACGGGGGCGCCCCTCTTTCTCCCCCCCCCCTCCTCTCTCCGAAGGGGGAAGGAGTGCGCAAGACTTGTCATTTGCGCAACAAAAAAAATATTTTGGCGCGCGTTTTTTCCGCGGAAAAGCGACCGCCAAAACCCGCGGAAAGAGACGGGAGCGGCCCGTTTATTCAGCGCTAAGTCTGGCACGACTATGATACGACCGGAAAAGGCAGTGCTTCCAGGTTGTTTCGTAGAACTGGGGGCGCGCTAAGAAAGTGTAAAAAAGATTACGCTGAATTAAAGCTCGACGGTCTTACACTTTGAACCGAAAACTATGAATGGGAGAGGGAAGGGGCAGGGGCGCGCCAAGAATGTACGAATTTTTTCTTATTAAAGCTCGACGGCGTCCTGTCCGTGCCATAAGCTCGGCCACCGTGCGCAAGGTCAGAAAAATATGAAAAGATCTGCGGAATTTTTTTTTGCCCGACAACAAAGGGAACGGACGGGGGAAATAAGGGGGGAGGGAGGAAGAGGAAGGGGCGCTAAGAATGTAAAAAAAAAATTAAAAAATCCATGAAAAAGTTGTAATCTTGGCACTGAAAACTAAGAGAGAAAGGGGCCGGGGGGATTAGTGGAGGCGTTGCACGTATTTATTTTGTTTGTAGCTTCTGCGCCACCGGCAAAGCGCGCCCCTTCCCCTCCCCTGCTCCTTGAGCCCCCTGGGCTCAGGGGACTGGGGAGGGGAGGAAGCATGAATTGTCTTAGTCCCCCGTCTGAGAATCTGGAGCGGGGGAGGGTAGAGGCGCGCCAAGAATTTGTAAAATACGCTGAATTCAAGCTCGACAAAGTCTTGTACTTAACACTGAGAAACCAGCCTGTCGGCGCGGGCTGAAGCGGGAGCAAAAATAAGTGAACTTTTTTTGAGAGCCCACAGATGGGGGAGGGGCGCTTTCCTCTTTTTTTTCCTTTCCTCACCCCTGAGCCCGGGGGGCTTAGCGAAGGCGGCTTGGCGGTCTGTGCATGTGATATGGCAGAAAAAGGCAGCGTCTCCAGGCTTTTCTGGCAATACTGCCTTTTTCGGCCAGCACTAATATTTTTATTTATCAAGCCAAAGTCATAGCTTGCCCATCATCAGATCGGAGCGCGTTTGTCCAGGAAAGTCCGCTGCAGTCATCAAACGTCTTCACCATTCTGTCCACGGTGGTCTTGGAGGCAAATGGAGCACTCCTTCAGCGACCCGGGTGCTGCAAGAAAAGCGCCCGTGACATGGGGCTCGGCCTTCCTCTCTTAGTTTTCAGTGCCGAAGATTAAAGCTTTGTCAAGTATTTCGTTTTTCGCGTGATCTTTTACACCGGCGAAGCGCGCCCCTACCCCTCTTCCTCTCTCCCCTCTACTCTTTCCCCCCTTCTTCCTCTCGTCTGTTTTTTTTGTTGTCGGGCAAAAAAAATTCCGCAGATCTTTTTATATTTCCGCAGGTCTTGCGCACGGTGGCCGAGCTATGGCACGGACAGGACACAGTCGAGCTTTCAGCGTAAATTACATTTTCTTGGCGCGCCCCTGCTCTTCCTTCCCTGCCTCTCCCCTCAGCAAGGATATGCGAAAATATCTGCGGAAATATGACAAGTGGAAAGCAACAATTTTTTTTGGAACGCGTTTGCGCTCTGAGGAGGGACGAGGGGAGGGGGGAGGAATAAGCAGAGGACAAAGGTGAGAGGGGCGACGAGAGTGAGAGGGAGGGCTACAACAGGTCTTCCTCACGGCGGCCCAGCCGAGCGTCTGTGTGGGATTTCCTTTTTGCGCAAGTAGATTTTGGCGCCAAATTGGCGCTTACGGCTGTTTCCCCGGGGAAGGCTAAGACGTATTGCCTGGCTGGACCGTATCACGCACCTACCTCCGGACGGCACAATTTGGCGCCAAATTTAGCTGGGGCCGTTCAGGAGGCTAGCAGAGAAATCGGATGTTTTCCCGCGGGGAGAAACGGTACGCTTTTTACTCGCACGAAAATGTTTTTTGGCCCTCTCACCTTCCCTAGAGGCTTTCCAGGCTTTTCTGGCAATGCTGCTTTTTTCGGCCATGTCATGCCCGGCGCACACATACACAAATTCGGCGACAAATTTTGTGCAAAAAAAAGAAGAGAGAAAGAGAAAAATACTGTTTGAAAAAAAAGGGGAAAGAGAACGGAGGGAAAAGGGGAGAGGGAGGGAAGAGAGAAGAGGGAGGGGAGAAAGAGGGAAGAAGGAGGAGAGAGGGAAGAGGGAGGAAGGCCCTCCCCTTCCCCCTTCCCCCTTCCCCCTTTCGTTTGTTTAAAGGGGAAGAGAGAGGGGGGGGAGGGAGTGGGCAGGACTTGTCATTTGCGCAAGCAAAGAAAAAAGATTTTGGCGCGCGTTTTTTTCCGCGGGGAAACCACCGCTAAAATCCGGCGGAAAGAGACCGGAGCGGCCCGTTCATTTGCCGCTGAGTTTTGCACGACTATGATACGACCGGAAAAGGCGGTGTTTATAGGTTTCTGGTATGGAAGAGGCATGGACCCCAAGAGTGGGGCGCCAAGAAATTTTCAAAAAAAATTGTTTTAATTAAAACTCGACAAAGTCTTACACTTGGAACCGAAAACTACGAGAGGGAGAGCTGAGAACTAGGAGAGAACTGGGAGCTGGCGCGAGAAATGGCAGGGGGAAAGGAGGCGCTAAGGAATGTGCGAAATCTTTTCATCAAAACTCGACAAGGTTTTACACTAGGCACTGAGAACAAAGAGAGAGAAGAAGAAGAGGCAGGGGCGCGCTAATAATGCACAAAGGAAACGCAGAGACAAATTAAAGGGAGGGGGAACGGAGGGGAGAGGGAGGGGAGAGGGAAGAGGGAGGCGAGAGGGAAGAGGAGGAAAGAGGGAGGGAGAAGACAGAACGAAGGGGGGCGACAGATGGAAGAAAGAGGAGAGAGGGAAGACAGAGGGAAGAAGAGGGGAGGGGGGAGGAAGACGGAATGAGCAAAACCCCCGTCCGAGAACTATTTGGAGAGAGAGGGGCGGGGGAGGATTTTATGCCCCCCAACCCCATGAACATGTCTGAGAACGAGCACGCCCCTCCGAGGAGGGCTTCCAGGATTTCTCTGTGTTCTTCGAAATAGACGTTCACTAGGCGCAACGCGTGCAGGTAGATGCACAAGTGCGCCAGGCAAATTTCTGTTGCTGATTTAACTCGGGGGGCGTGCCCCCCCCGCGCCCCCCTCCCTTCCTCCCTTCTTCCCTCCCTTTCCAGCCCTCGCAAGCGGGCTAGAAAAGGCTGAGAGAAACTTCGCCATGTCCTCCGGGAACCGACAGGACGCAGAAGGCTTTTTAGTTAAATTTAATAATATAAATTTGCTTTTTTTTTGTTAGGGACCCTTCGTGATTCCGCATGTAGCCAAGCATTATTTGAAAAACAAAAAGAACCCTTAACATACTTCTTGTTTACCACATTTCTAAGTCATCCAGACTTACATCTCGCTGAACCTTTTTGCGCATGTACTGTGCAAACAACAAAACGTGACGTGCCGCAGTCGGAGTGATATACTGAGCTTTGGCAGCGGACCACCACCCGCCAAACTCAGTATTGAAGACTTGAGGCATGATGGCGTAGTTGCGCGGGTGATCTAGCCCACCAACAGACACGGGGATGATGTGATCAACGTGCCAGGCGAGCTTACGGCGGCCCTTCTCATCGAAGTAATCGCACAGAAAAGGGTTATTTTTGTTTTTCTTTATCCAACTCCGAACCTGACCACGGGACATGAAGCGTTTGATATTTTTGAGTGGGCTGACATAACCCAAGTAAATCGGTGCTACATTTATCTCCGAGGGCTTGTAAAGCGATTCCATCTTTGTCAGGATTTGCCGCAGGACGTGTCTCCCTGATGGATTTGATATATCTTTTTCTTCCCACCTATGTAGGTCGTGGCTGCCCAGGGCCAGCACAATCTCTTGTTCTGCCTCGTCTTTTGCTTCAGCGCGTAAGGCCTTGTCCATGTTGTGGCGCTTGGGCTTATGCACAGCCGTGTCGCGGGCAGTGCTGGTTGTAGGCGCAGATTGGTTGGGATGCTCTTGCGTGTTGACCATCGATCGCTCTTGCTTCTCTTGCGTCTCTGTCTCGACCTTGCCTGCCCGCTCTTTAAGCGGGATAGATACTACGAGTGCCGGCTTTTCATCTTCTGTAGCCACAGTCGGGCCGGTTGCTGCGAGCAACGGATCTGCCAAACCTGCCTCGCCTTTGCCGTTTGAAGTTAGCGCCCGCGCACATATTGCAAACAGTACGCTACGAAAACTCTTGGAAGCACGAGGCTGCATGAGAATTTTTATGATTTCCGAAAGGTTGGCAACTGGTACAGGGCGCCCAGTACCACCAGCTGACACAGGGAATATTGCCTCTGTGTAGACAAATGATTTTTCTTTGTCTGTCGCTGCGTCGTTTTTTCTTTGAATATACTTCCAAATGTCACGTGCCTTACCATCGTCGCAGTTCAAAAACGTTTGGATGACTTGTCTGATCCCAAATGATCCGTCCGCAGTTTTTAGAACACCTTTTGAGGTAAGCATTTCCTCAATGTAAGATGCTATTTCTGAAAATCCAGGAAAGACCATCTGGGCGTTGCCAGATTCATGAAGCACTGGTACCAGCTCGGTAGCGGAGGTCTCGGCAGGAGTTTGCCCCAGCCTAGCTTTTTTAATACTAGGCTCGGCCGCGTCATGCTGTGACTCTATTTTCTTTTTTCTGCCTGATGCTGTCGCTGTATAAGATGCAAGGATTGGCAGGCTCTGTAGTGCTACCTGGGCATTGCCAGTTTTATGGGCCACCGATGCCACCACGGCCCGGGCCGCCAGGTTGGCCTGCTCCGAACGCAGCTGCTTCGCTCGCTCACCTGGCACTAACACCAACACCTGCAGGAGCTTGTCGAAGGGCAGACAGTCGACCGTTCTCCCCAGGCGACCATCGCTCCGTGCAAACTTGATTTTCTTGAGCGATTGCTGTAGCCCCAGCGCCTGTAGCTGGGGTTGGAGACGATGATAGATGTTTTGCGCGTCTACGCCAGAGCATCCCTTGAAGGCGACGATAGCATCTGTGACAGAAAAAGCGCCACCCTTTTGCCTCTTGATTAATTTACCAAAATCTGCCTCTTGCAAGGTCATAAGTAACGGGTATGACTCGATAGCCACGTTAGTAGTGACCGCAGTGGTCGGGCTCTGCTGATTATTACTCCCAGACAGTTCCATCATCATCCGGGGAGGGGGGGAGGTCGAGATATGCAAACGCCTGTAAAAAAAGGCATACCATTGTTACTGGTGCGAGCATGTTCTCTTCTTAAACTTGGCTACACGAAATTTCATAAACCGGTTTTTGCGTGAAAGTTGGCGGAATATGAAGGGCGGTATCTTGATATTTCACCAAATTTTCACGGGTCTAAACACTCGTGCTTTACGTGTAATTTCACTAGCCGGTTTTTGCGTGAAGTTCTCTGCGGTTCTGGTTGTCCATCTGATGATGATCTTAGCTCGCTTTTTTTGCCACGCCTTTTAGAATCTGAGGACCCGCCTCTCTGTTTGCTTTTTAGGAAAGAGGGAGAGGGCAGAAACAAGAAAGGGAGCGAGAGGGGGAAGGGAAGGAAGAGAAGAAGGAGAGGGGAGGGAGGAGGGAGAGCGAAGAAAGAGGGGAAGGGGAGATCTTTCCCTCCCCCCGGTTTCCCCTCCCCCCCACGCCCGGGGGGCGGGTGCTCGAATTTTTTTTTTGATGGGAAGAGCACAATTCTGGCACACGTTCCTTTTCCCCGGGAAATACGCACACATGCACACTTGGCGACAGATTTCACGCAAGAAGAAGAGAGAGAGAGAGAGAGAGGGGGGGGGGGGGAGGGGAGAAGAATAAGAAAAGGAGAGGAGGGAGGGGGGTGTGATTCCCTTTTTTTTTTCTCCTTTCCCCTGTTCTCTCCCCCCCCCCCCGTCTTCCACTCTTCTCCCCTCACCATCTCCTCCCTTTTTGGGAGAGTGAAGAGAGGGGGCGGGGGGGGAGGGGGGCAGCTTGCCCCGTGCCGCGTGTTTTACGTGTGGGAACACGAGTACAACAAGATAAAAAATAAGCCTCTCGTCAGAGCGTCGTCAATCTTGCACGAGCTGCCGCCCCGGCAGGAAGAGGAAGAAGAAGAAGAAGAAGAAGAAGAAGAAGAAGAAGAAGAATTGTGAATCCCAAAAAACTACTAAAAGAAATCAAGTGAATACAAGGGAGAGAAGGATATATTAATAACTCGAAACATTTCTTTAATCAAAAAGCTTATTAATAAAACTATAATATTGCAACAGAAGCGCTTTGCCCATTTCTAATTTGCAAAAAAAAATCAAAGCCTGGAATTCCCTTTTGCAAGAGAATTAAAGCCTGGAAAACCTACGAACAGGGGACGGAAGAGCAAAGGAGCGGGGGGGGGGGGGGGGGGAAGGGACAAGCACTATCTATCTGTGCCTCTTATCTGAGAACTGGGAGAGGGAGAAGGAAGGGGCAGGGAAGGGTGGCAGAAAGAATCTTTTGATGCAGGGGGGGGGGGTTCGGATCGCGCCCCGTCGAGCCTAAGGTGTAAAAGGAAGAGAAGGGAGGGAGCTTCCTCCTTTTTCCTTTCTGCGTACCCCCTCGATTGTACAAGAGAATCTCTTTTCAAATCAAAAAAGAAAGCTCTTTTAAGGCACAGACAAGCGGCGCTTCCTATCACCTCGTCGTTCTTTTTTTTGTCAGCATGGATATAAGAAACTTATTTAAGGAAAGTGTGAAGCAGCGCAATCTCGTAGCAGACGCGCCGTGCCCCAGCAAGAAACGCAAGCTGGAAGAAATTCCATTCGAACTGCCGCCTGGGCCTCATATCCCGGATGAAGTTAAAAGTTTTCTGTACACTTATACCCTACCCGACGCGAACACCATGCCTAGACGCTTTGCACCCGAACTGATTTGGATCAGCCTGTCGCCAAGTGGGGGCGCGTCTTTTAGGTGTCTCACCTGCTTCAGACAGCTTGACTATAGCCTAGGTGAAATTACCGAATTTGTAAATGGGAAAAAGAGGCTTCACTGCTGCTCCGGCTGGTCTTTGTTGCGCTGCCAACTGGGCTCCTGGCAGAACTTTGACTTTCAGGAGATTAAGCACGGGCAGGCCGCTACAGATCATGTTTGGATAAAAGGGGTATGCCGTCTGTGCGGAGCAGACTCTGACTTTCAATGCCAGCAGAACTTCAGAGGCTGCAACTTCAAGTACTGCGAGGGCGACACAGCCCGTTTAGAAAAAGCCTTGCAAAACCTCCACGCAAGCTGGCAGCGGGCTCGAGGGGAGAGCTCCCAAGCTGTGAAATTCCCACCTGCGTTGGAGTGGAATATTCCCGAATTGTCAATCTTCTGTCAGGTGTGCCAGTATAACTGGACTCCATGCTGGTCAGAACTGCTAAAGTCGGGGCTGCCTTCGTCACTGAAGCACTGCGAGAAAGAATGGTCCTTGGAGCGCTGCCGGGCTAGTCAGGAATGGAAGTACGTAGAATTCTTGAATGTATATAAGCTCTGGTCCTCGTTGCCCAACTACACGCTGGAGACACGTTGTAACGTCTGCGGCTCCAGGCAAACTGAGCAGGTTGACTCCTTTCGGGGTTGTCGGCTGTGTGGCGGCGACTGGGCGCGGGCGCGGGCCAAACTCCAAGAATTCGCGCCGGTGCACGCGCCCGCGCTCCCGCCACGTGAGCTGACCGCGAACGAGTACGCCGTACATTGCGACCCGCTCGTGCTTAGCAAACTGCCCCACACAGATCTGCGGGGTCGTCACGACAAACTAGATTTATTCTGCACGGCGTGCCAGACGGAGTGGGAACCAACCGTGGCAGAGTTTCTAAATGCTGTCTTGGGGGGCTGGCCGCACTGCCCTGACGGGCGCTTGTCACGTAACCGCTGGGCTGGTAGCGCCGGCGCGGGGGCACGGTTGGTGGCGCTAACGGGGCATCCGAAGGGCGCGTGGCTGAAGCTGCAATGTGTGGCCAATCACACACAGGAGGAATTCTGTAGCAGGCGCGACAATCGTGGTTGGGACGGTGGCTTCTGGCAGTATTGGACCTGCTACCAGTGCCAATTAGCTAGCACGTACGGCGGCGCAGGCGGTGCCCCCCTGTACCTGTATCAAGAACGGCCGGGGTGGTTGGAGGCGAGTGAATGGCAGAACAGGTACGCGGGGCGACAGGTGTTTTTCAGAGAACAAGACCCCGTGAGCACGGAAGAGCCCTGGCCGCCTTGCTATGCCAGCAAGCCCGGCACCAGCGACGTCGACGTCACCAATACAGGACCAGACCTGACCACCCGCGTGAAGCAGCTGGCTCAGGAAGCTAACCAGCTCCAAACAGCCTGCGAGACACGCGCAGAAGGGTTTGCCGAGGCGCTGGACAAACTAGAGAAAATGGTGTCTGAACTGAAAAAGCGCTCGATCCCACCTGACCCGCGCTTGCTCCAACGCGCACGGGATATTCGCAGGCTGTTGCACCTTGTACGTGAGAACGTAGATACAACTATTGGGTTTGGTAAGTACGAGGGCAGGGGTTGGCTGGCGTTAGTGCGTGATTTGAAATACCAGGATTATTGGATCAAACAGAAAAAGACAATCTTACCAGCGGCCGTCAAGGAGGTGCGGGGTCTCACAGAAGCGCTGGGGTGGAAGACCCCTGCACCAGCCCTCCCGCTTACGGACGCGTGGGAGTCTGATAAGCATTATTCTGCCAAGCTCAGATTGTGCCACTGGCTGCGCGAGATGACTCAAGACGGGAGGCTGTTCTGGGATGTGTTACAAGCCTCGCATGGATTTACGAGCCACCACAAAGGTGTACTGGGGGAATACCCGGTAGTGAGCAGTGACCTATGGCTAAATAAGATAAAACCTGCAGTCTATGCACCGTGGCGGCTCTTGGACCACAACAATGTGAAACAGAGCCTTGTGAACGCCGATGGCGAATTGGAGACCAGGTGGACAGAAAAGCGGCCTTACGTGATCGACGTGGTTGTGCTTTCTAGTCAGGGCCCGGCCCTTGGCTTTGAAGTAAAATATACACACCGTTCAGACGCTCAGAAAAGGCTAAATGGGATTTCACGAGAAGCTCCCGAGGGGTTTAGGCTTTTTGAGATTGAGGCGGATTGGATATGTGAACATACCGACAAGGCCCCCCCACCCCAGCTGCAAATCCGGCAACTCCTGCCTGCCGTGGCGGTTGCTGGGCCAATGTCATAGCTGGTACGGCTGTTGAATTTGTTAGGAGGCACCTATCAAGGGCTGGTCGGCCCCGCGCTTTGGGGGGGGGCGCGCCAAGAATTTGTAGAATACACTGAATTAAAGCTCGACAAAGCCTTATACTTGACACTGAGAAGCCAGCTCGCCGGTGCGGGCTGAAGAGGAGCAAAACTAAGTGAAATTTTTTTGGGAGCCCACAGACAAGGGAAGGGCGCCCCTCCCCTCCCCTTTTTTCTTTTTTCCTGCCAGGCAGCGTTTTCGGGCCGCGGGTTGGTTGGCCAGGCGGGATAGTCGGGTGGGGGGCTAGGCCACTTCTTGGGCTTGCCCTTGCGCTTCTTCTTGAACATGACCAACGTGGGTGCCGGGCACAGCGTCAAAATGTGCCGCCCACGTCGTTGTAGGCGTGGGTTGCGTTTAGGGGGGAAGGGAGAACAAGACAGATAGTGCTTGATCCTTCCCCTCCCTTTCTCTCCCCGCCCCCTTTCTTTTTTTCTTCTCTCTCCCTGAGCCCGCCTGAGCCCGGGGGAGGAAGGCTCAAAGAACACAGGAAGGACAAGGGGGGGGGGAGAAGAGTGCAGAAGCCACCAAAAAATGCACGAAACGCCTTCACTAAGCCACCCCGCCCCTCTCCCTCTCTCAGTTCTCAGTAGCAAGTGTACGACTTTGTCGAGCTTTAATTCAGCGTATTTCACACTTTCTTGGTGTCCCCTCTCCCCTGCCCCTTCCCTCTCTCTAGTTCTCAGTGCCAAGATTACAACTTTGTCAAGGATTCTTTTATTGCGCTGATTTTTGTACACCGGCGAAGCGCGCCCCTGCTCCTCCTTCCCTGCCTCTCCCCTCTGCAAGGATATGCGGAAATATCTGCGGGAATATGAAAAGTGGAAAGCAACAATTTTTTTTGGAACGCGTTTGCACGCGCTCTGAGGAGGGACGAGGGGAGGGGGGAGGAATAAGCAGAGGACAAATGTGAGAGGGGCGACGAAAGTGACAGGGAAGGGCTACAACAGGTCTTCCTCACGGCGGCCCAGCCGAGCGTCTGTGTGGGATTTCCTTTTTGCGCAAGTAGATTTCTGCGCCAAATTGGCGCTTACGGCTGTTTCCCCGGGAAGGCTAAAACGTATTGCCCGGCTGGACCCTGCCGGACGCACCTACCTCCGGACGGCGCAATTTGACGCCAAATTTAGCTGGGGCCGTCCCGGAGGCTAGCAGAGAAATCGGACGTTTCCCCGCGGGGGAGAAACCCCGCGGGCCTTTTACTCGCACGAAAATGTTTTTTGGCCCTCTCACCTTCCCCAGAGGCAGGGAGGTGCAGAGCAAAGGGGAGCGGGGCGACGAAGGTGAGAGGGGCGACGAAAGTGAGAGGGGCGACGAGGGTGAGAGGGAAGGGGAGGGTGAGAGGGAAGGGGAGGACGTCTTCCTCTCGGCGGCCCAGCCGCGCGTCTGTGTGTGATTTTCTTTTTGCGCAAGTAGATTTTGGCGCCAAATTGGCGCTTACGGCCGTTTCCCCGGGAAGGCTAAGACGTACTGCCCAACTAAACCGTATCACGCACCCTACCTCCGGACGGCACAATTTGGCGCCAAATTTAGCTGGGGCCGTTCCGGAGGCTAGCAGAGAAATCGGACGTTTTCCCGCGGGGGGAAACCCGCGGGCCTTTTACTCGCACAAAAATGTTTTTCGGCCTTCTCACCTTCCCTAGAGGCAGGGAGGTGCAGAGCAAAGGGGAGCGGGGCGACAAAGGTGAGAGGGGCGACGAAAGTGAGAGGGACGACGAAAGTGAGAGGGGCAACGAAGGTGAGAGGGGCGACGAAAGTGAGAGGGGCGACGAGAGTGAGAGGGAAGGAGGAGGACGTCTTTCTCACGGCGGCCCAGCCGAGCGTCTGTGTGTGATTTTTTTTTGCGCAAGTAGATTTTGGCGCCAAATTTGCGCTTACTGCTGTTTCCCCGGGAAGGTTAAGACGTACTGCCCGGCTGGACCCTGCCGGACGCACCCTACCTCCGGACGGCACAATCTGGCGCCAGATTTAGCTGGGGCCGTTCCGGAGGCTATCAGAGAAATCGGACGTTTTCGGGGAAGGCAAAGGGAAGGGGGAAGAGAGAGTAAGAGGGGATGATAGAAGAAAAGGGAAAGTGAGAGGGAAGGAAGAAGAAACAGGGAAGGGGGGGGGAGGAAGACGGGATGATCCCAATACCCGTCAGAGAACTACTGGGAGAGAGAGGGGCGAGGGAGAGCCTGCCGGACCCCCCAATCCATGCACTTGTCTGAGAACGAGCAGCACACCCCTTCCTTCCTCGTGCATTTTTTCTAGAAGAAGGAGCATTGCGAGTGCTGTACAATCGAGTTTGCAAAAAAAAAGAAAAAATTCTTTTAATTAATAAAAGCTTTTGTACCGAAGTCAGCCTGTTTGGCGCGTGCTGAAGAACACAGCTCGATGTTATCTGGAGAAAACACGTCTAAATCTTTTGTACTCTAGGCACAGCAGAGAGGGGCCCGCGCCAAGAAAAATGTAAAATATGCTGAATTACAGCTCGACAAAGTCTTACACTTGACACTGAAAATTAGGAGATGCAGAGAATTTACGCTGAACTAAAGCTCGACAAGGCAGCACACTTGGGGCACTGAAAACTAGGAGCGGAGCACCGTGCTCCAGCACAACCCTGCGACGAATGGATGGGCGGTGGTCAATGTGCTAGGAAGTTATGGGAGCCCACAGCTTGGGAAGGGGGGGGGGCGCCCCCCGTTTCCTTTTTCTTCTTCCCTCCCCCCCTGAGCCCCCTGAGCCCGGGGGGCTCAAAGAACAGGGCAAGGGCAAGGGGGGAGGGGGAGAGCGCAGAAGCTACCAAAAAAATGAAACGCCTTAAATAAGCCCCCCCCTCCCACCCCCCCTCTCCCTTGCCGAGACTTTTTGAATAAAAAAATCCTTGACAAAGTTTTAATCTTGGCACTGAGGGAGAGGAGAGGGAGAGGAGAAGTTGGCGAAAAGATGCTTGGATACAAAAGGGGGGGGGCGCCAAGAAGGTACAATTTACGCTGAATTAAAGCCGAACGGTCTTACACTTGACGCTGAACTAAAGCTCGACAAGGCATTACACTTGACACTTGCAACGGCACCCTCAGGCTGCCGCAGCATCCGGCCCACTCGACGGTCTTACACTCTGGCACTGAAAACTAAGAGCAGAGCACCGTGCTCCAGCACGACCCTGCGGCGAATGGATGGTCAATGATCAATGTGCCAGGAAGACAAAAGCCTCACTACCCCGATGGCGTCCTGTCTGTGCCATGGCTCGGCCACCGTGCGCAAGGTCAGAAAATTATGAAAAAAGGAAACACAAATCTTTTTGCCCGACAACAAAGGAAACAGACGGGGGAAAGAGGGGGGAGGGAGCACTCTCCTCCCCTTCCCCCCTCCCCTTCCTCTTCCTCTCTTTCCCCCCTTGCTCTTCTTCGCCCCTCCCCTTGCCCGTCTGAGAATCGGAATCGGGAGCGGGAGAAGGGAGGGTAGGGGCGCGCTAAGAATGTACAAGAAAAAACCATGCGAAAAAAATCACTGACAAAATTTCAATCCTGGCACTGAGAACTAGGAGAGGGAGAGGGAAGGAGGGGAGGGGGGCCGCGCCTAGAAAATGTCAATCCTTTATATTAAAGCTCGACAAGGCATTACACTTGACACTTACAACGGCACCCCTCAGGCTGCCGCAGCATCCGGCCCACTTCACGTTTTTGCGGTAGCCTATGTTAGAACCCCGGCCGGCACCGTCTGTGCTCTGCTCGCGCGCCAAGAGAGCACAAAAAAGAATACGCTGAATTAAAGCTCGACGGCGTCTTGTCCGTGCCATAGCTCGCCCACCGTGCGCAGGGTCAGAAAATATTAAAAGAGGGAAGGGGGAAAGCGCCCGGCATGAGGGGAGGGGATTAGTGGATGCGTTTTATGTATTTATTTCTTTTGTAGCTTCTGAGCCCTTTCCCTCCCCCCTCTCTCCTGTTCCTGCGCCCAGGGGCTCAAGGAGCAGGGGGGAGGGGGAGGGTGGCAGAAAGGATCTGAGGATACAAGGAAAGGGAGTGTACCCCGCCATAGGGCAAGGCATTACACTTGACACTTGCAACGGCACCCTCAGGCTGCCGCAGCATCCGGCCCTCTAGACGGTCTTACACTCGGGCACTGAAAACTAGGAGCAGAGCACCGTGCTCCAGCACGACCCTGTGGCGAATGGATGGGCGGTGGTTAATGTGCTAGGAAGTTTTGGGAGCCTACAGGCGGGAGAGAGGGGGGGGGCGCCCCCTCCTCCCCTTTTCTCTCCCCTCCCCCCTGAGCCCGGGGGGCTCAAAGAATAGGGGAAGGGCAAGGGGGGAGAGAGAAAGCGCAGAAGCTACCAAAAAAATATATGAAACGCCTCAACTGAGCCTCCCCCCAATGCCGGGGCCGGGCCCTTCTCCCTTGTCGAGACTCCGGCTGAAGTTCCGGCGGATTTTTGGGTACTTTCTTGATGGCGCTTTTAGCGAAGGAAGCTTGGCGGTCTGTGCATGTGATATGGCTGAAAAAGGGCAGCGTTGCCAGGCTTTCCTGGCAATACTGCCCTTTTCGGCCATATCATGCCAGGCGCACACATGCGCAAAATTTGGCGACAAATTTTGTGCAAAAAAAAGAGAGAAAGAGAAAAATCTTCTTGCCGGAAAAAAGGGGAGGGGGGAACGGAGGGAAGAGGGGAGAGGGAGGGAAGAGGGAAGAAAGAGGGAAGAGGGAAGAAAGAGGGAAGAGGGAAGAAAGAGGGAAGAGGGAAGAAAGAGGGAAGAGGGAAGAAAGAGGGAAGAGGGAGGGAAGAGGGACGAGGGGAGAGGGAGGAAAACCCTCCCCTCCCCCTCCCCCGTTCGTTTGTTTAAAGGGGAAGAGAGAGGGAGGGGGGGAGAGAGAGGGGCGCCCCCGTTCTCTTCCTTTCCCCCTTCTCTCCCCCCTCCCCCTTATCTTCCCGTTCCCTCTTATCTTCCCGCTCCCTCTTATCTTCCCGCTCCCTCCTCCCTCCGAAGGGGGAGGGAGTGCGCAAGACATTTGCGCAGAAAAAAAAAATTGGCGCGCGGTTTTTTCCGCGGGAAAACTACCGCTAAAACCCCACGGAAAGAGACCAGAATGGCCCCCTGCTAAATTTGGCGCTAAGTTTTGCACGACTATGATACTACCGGAAAAGGCAGTGCTTCTAGGTTGTTTCGTAGAACTGCCTTTTTTCAGCTCTATCGCTAAGAATTTAGAAAAATTTAATTAAAAAAAAATCCCTGACAAGGTTTTAATCTTGGCACTGAAAAAGGGGCGCGCCAAGAATGTATGAATTTACGCTGAATTAAAGCTCGACAAAGTCTTACACTTGACACTTGCAACGGCACCTCAGGCTGCCGCAGCATCCGACCCACTCGACGGTCTTACACTTGGGCACTGAAAACTAGGAGCGGAGCACAGTGCTCCAGCACGACCTTGCGGCGAATGGATGGGCGGTGGTTATGTGTGCTAGGAGGACAAGAGCCCTCACTTACCCCGACGGCGTCCTGTCCGTGCCATAGCCCCGCCACCATGCGCAAGGCCAGAAAAATATGAAAAGAGGGGGGCGCGCTTCGCCGGTGTAAAAAAAATCAATAAAAAGAAATCCTTGACAAAGTTTTAATCTTTGGCACTGCAAACTAAGAGAGGAAGAGGCCGGGAAGGATCTATTTTTCCCCTCCCCCGTCGGTAAGAGGGAAGGGGGAGGTGGCAGAAAGGATTGGTGGATACAGGTGGGTGGGGTGCCCCTGCCATGGACTCAGTGGAATCTGCTTAGTTTTTGTTGCAATTCCGCCCCCCTGCTCTTTGAGCCCCCCGGGCTTAGAGGGGGCTTAGTGAAGGCGTTGCATGTATTTATTTCTTTTGTAGCTTCTGCGCCTTTTCCTTTCCCCCCGGACTCGGGGGGCGCCAAGAGAGTGCGAAAAAGAATACACTGAATCAAAGCTCGACGATCTTACACTTGGGGGCACTGAAAATTAGAAGCGGGGCACCGTGCTCAAGCACGACCCTGCGGCGAATGGATGGATGGGCGGTGGTCATGTGTGCTAGGAGGACAAGGGCCCACAACCCCGACGGCGTCCTGTCCGTGCCATGGCTCGGCCACCGTGCGCAAGGTCAGAAAATATGAAAAGATCTGCGGAATTTTTTTTTGCCTGACAACAAAGGGAACAGACGGGGGAGGAGAGAGGGGGAGGGAGGGAGGAAGAGGAAGGGGGGAAAAGGGGCAGGGTGTGCTTTCCCCTGTCCCCCTCTCTCGTCCCTCTGCTTCCCTTAGCCCCTGCTACCCCCCCCCCTCTCTTCATCCCTTGTTTGCGCGTGCAAACGCGTTCCAAAAAGGATTTTCTTTTCCACTTTTCATATTTTCGCAGATATTTCTGCAGATCTTGCAGAAAGAAGAGGCAGGGAAGGAGGAAAGCACGAATTGTCGGGATTGGCAAGTGGGAGGAGGATGCACGAGTTGTCGGGAGTGGCAGTGGGAAGGGAGGGGGGAGCAGGGGCGCGCCAAGAAGATGTAATTTACGCTGAATTAAAGCTCGACAAGGTATTACACTTGGCGCTGAATTCTAGGAGAGGAGAGGGAAGAAGCATGGGGGAGTAAGGCGCCAAGAAAGTGCAAGAAAAGTCCACGCTGAATTAAAACTCGACAAAGTCTTACACTTGACACTTGCAACGGTACCCTCAGGCTGCCGCAGCATCCGGCCCACTCGACTGTCTTTACACTTGGGCACTGAAAACTAGAAGCGGGGGCACCGTGCTCCAGCACGACCCTACGGCGGATGGATGGGCAGTGGTCAATGTGCTAGGAAGTTTTGGGAGCCCACAGGCGGGAGGGAGGGGGGGGGCGCCCCCCTCCTCCCCCTTTTTTTTCTCCCCTCCCTCCTGAGCCCCCTGAGCCCGGGGGGCTCAAAGAACAGGGGAAGGGCAAGGGGGAAGGGGGAGAGCGCAGAAGCTACCAAAAGAATAGATGAAACGCCTCAACTGAGCCTCCCCCCAATGTCGGGGCCGGGCCCTTCTCCCTTGTCGAGACTCCGGCTGAAGTTCCGGCGGATTTTTTGGTGCTTTCTTGATGGCGCTTTTAGCGAAGGAGGCTTGGCGGTCTGTGTATGTGATATGGCTGAAAAAGGCAGCGTTGCCAGGCTTTTCCGGCAATACTGCACTTTTTGACCATATCATGCCAGGCGCACACATGCGCAAAATTTGGCGACAAATTTGGTGCAAAAAAAAAGGAGAAAGAGAAAAATCCTCTTGCCGGAAAAAAGGGGAGGGGGGAACGGAGGAAAGAGGGAAGAAAGAGGGAAGAGGGAAGAAAGAGGGACGAGGGAGAGAAAAGGGACGAGGAAGGGGAAAGGGAAGAGAGAAAAAAACCCTCCCCTCCCCCGTTCGTTTGTTTAAAGGGGAAGAGAGAGGGAGGGGGGGGGGAGAGAGAGAAGAGCGCCCCCGTTCTCTTCCCCGGGGTTTTTCTTCCCCCTCCCCCTTCTCTCCCCTCTCCCCCTTATCTTCCCGCTCCCTCCTCCCTTCGAAGGAAAAAAAAGTGCGCATTTGCGCAACAACAAAAAGATTTTGGCGCGCGGGTTTTCCCGCGGGAAAACGACCGCTAAAACCCCACGGAAAGAGACCGGAACGGCCCGTTCATTTCGCGCTAAGTTTTGCACGACTGTGATACGACCGGAAAAGGCAGTGTTTCTAGGTTGTTTCGTAGAACTGCCTTTTTTCAGCTCTATCCTGCCCCCGAGGAGCAGAGCGGGAAAGGAGGAGGAGCGGGGGCACGCTAAGAATTTACAAGAAAAATTTAATAAAAAAAAATCCCTGACAAGGTTTTAATCTTGGCACTGAGAAGGGGGCGCACCAAGAATGTATGAATTTACGCTGAATTCAAGCTCGACGGTCTTACACTTTGAACCGAAAACTGTGAGTGGGAGAGGGAAGGGGCAGGGGAAGGGACAGGGACGCGCTAGGAATGTACCCAAAAAAATAATAAAAAATCCTGAACAAAGTTTTAATTCTGGCACTGAAAACTAAGACAGGGACCTAGAGGGAAACACAATTTGTCATTGCCACCGAACTGAGAGAGGGAGAAGAAAGAGGGGAGCGAGGGCCGGGGCGCGCTAAGAATTTACAAAAAATTAATAAAAAAAATCCCTGACAAGCTTTAATCTTGGCACTGAGAAGGCGCGCCAAGAATGTACGAATCTTTTCTTATTAAAGCTCGACGGCGTCCTGTCCGTGCCATAAGCTCGGCCACCGTGCGCAAAGGTCAGAAAAATATGAAAAGAGGGAGGGGAGGCGCGCTTCGCCAGTGTAAAAAAATCACGCGAAAAAAGAAATCCTTGACAAAGTTTTAATCTTTGGCACTGAAAACTAAAAGAGGAAGGGGCCGGGGAGGATCAATCTGTCTTTCCATCCTTCTCCCCCGTCGGTAAGAGGGAAGGGAGAAAGCACCCGGCATGGGGGGGGGAGGGGGTTAGTGGAGGCGTTGCATGTATTTATTTCTTTTGCAGCTTCTGCGCCCTTTCCCCCCCCCCCCTGCTGCTTGAGCCCCCTGGGCTCAGGGGAGGGAAGAGGGAAGGGTGGCAGAAAAGATCTGGGGATAGGGAGGAAGAGTACCCCCCCCCCCCCGCCATGGGCTCAAAGGAATCCTCTTCTTAGTTTCGTTGCAATTCTGCCCCCTGCTCTTTGAGCCCCCCGGGCTCAGGGGGGAGGTAGTAGAGGGGAGAAGAGGCCGGGGAGGAGGAAGCATGGATTGTCTTAGTCCCCGTCTGAGAAAGGGAGTGGAAGAGGGAAAAGGGAGGGTAGGGGCGCGCTTCGCCGGTGTACAAGAAAAATCACGCGAAAAAAAATTACTGACACGATTTTAATCTTGGCACTGAGAAATAAGAGAAGGAAGGGGCGGGGGGAGGATGAAGCACGATCTGTCTTGCTTTCCCCCCTCTGTCTGAGAACGTGTACAGGGAGGGGCGGGGTGTGCTTTCCCCCTCCCCATTTCCCTGCTCCTTGAGCCCCCCTGGGCTCAGGGGAGTGGGGAGGGCAGGGTAGCAGAAAAAATCTTTTGATCAAGGGGGGGGGGCGCCCCGGCATGAACTCAGTGGCATCCTCTTAGTTTTGTGTTTAGTTCTGCCCCCCTGCTCTTTGAACCCCCGGGCTCAGAGGGTGGGGAAAGTAGAGGGGAAGGAAGGCACAAAACAAATCTAAAGAAGAGAGGGAAAGGGCGCCAAGAAAGTGCAAGAAAAGTCCACGCTGAATTAAAACTCGACAAAGTTAACACTTGATACTGAGAAACCAGCCCGCCGGCGCGGGCTGAGCTCTCTGAGCCCGGGGGGCTCAAAGAACAGAAAAAGGGCAAGGGTGGAGAGCGCTTCTCCCTTGCTGAGACTTTTTGGAACTTCTTCATGGCGCATTTAGCGAAGGCGGCTTGGCGGTCTGTGCATGTGATATGGCCGAAAAAGGCAGCGTCTCCAGGCTTTTCTGGCAATACTGCCTTTTTCGGCCAGCATTAATATTTTTATTTATCAAACCAAAGTCGTAGCTTGCCCATCATCAGATCGGAGCGCGTTTGTCCAGGAAAGTCCGTGCGTGATACGGTTGAAAAAGGCAGTACGTCTTAGCTTCCCCGGGGAAACGGCCGTAAGCGCCAAATTGGCGCCAAAATCTACTTGCGCAAAAAGAAAATCCCACACAGACACTTCGGCTGGGCCGCCGTGAGGAAGACGTCCTCCCCCTTCCCTCTCACTCTCTTCGCCCCTCTCACTCTCGTCGCCCCTCTCACCTTTGTCCTCTGCTTATTCCTCCCTGCCTCCCCTCGTCCCTCCTCAGAGTGCGTGCAAACGCGTTCCAAAAAAAATTGTTGCTTGCCACTTTTCATAGTCCAGCAGATATTTCCGCATATCCTTGCAGGGGGGAGAGGCAGGGAAGGAGGAGCAGGGCGCGCTTCGCCGGTGTAATTTACGCTGAATTAAAGCTCGACGGTGTCCTGTCCGTGCCATAGCTCGGCCACCGTGCGCAAAACCTGCGGAAATATGAAAAGAAGAAAAGAAATTTTTTTTTTGTTCGACAACAAAAAAGAAACAGACGAGGGGAAGAATGGGGGAGGGAGTAGAGGGGAGAGAGGAAGAGGGGTAGGGGCGCTGCCGAAGATTGAAACTTTGTCAAGGATTTCTTTTTATTAAATTTCTGTACATTTTTAGTGAGGCTTTTGTTTTCCTGGCAGTGCTCCGCTCCTAGTTTTCAGTGCCCAAGTGTAATGCCTTGTCGAGCTTTAATACAGCGTGGTAAGACAATTCGTGCTCCTCCCCCCCTGCCTCTTCATCTCTTCCCTCTACTCCATCCCTCCCCTGAGCCCAGGAAGCTCAGGGAGCAGGGGAGGGGAAGGGGGGAAGGGTGAATGGCGCAGAAGCTACAAACAAAATAAAAACATACAACGCCTCCACTAACCCCCCCCCCCCCATGCCGGACGCCTTTCTCCCTCCCCTCTTGGTTCTCAGTGCCAAATCTAAAACTTTGTCAGGGATTTCTTTCATTTTTTTTGTATATTTCTTAGCGCGCCCCTGCCCCCCCTCTCCCGCCCCTGATTCTCAGACCGAGAGACGGGGGGGATAGAAGCACATTCCGCCCCCTTCTTTTCCCCCCGTCTGTTCCCTTTGTTGTCGGGCAAAAAAATTCCGCAGATCTTTGCATATTTTTCTGACCTTGCGCACGATGGCCGAGCTATGGCACGGGCAGAACGCCGTCGGGGTAAGTGAGGGCTCTTGCCCTCCTAGCACATTGACCACCGCCCATCCATTCGCCGCAGGGTCGTGCTGGAGCACGGTGCCCTGCTTCTAGTTTTCAGTGCCCAAATGTAAGACCGTCGAGCTTTAATTCAGCGCATTCCTTTTTGCACTCTCTCCCAGCTGCCTGCCGGTCTCAGGGGAGTTTGCTTTTCTAGTTTTTAATTCAATCCGGAATGGCCTCAATAAGCTCTTTTGCTAATTTAATTCATTTTATTAAGGATTTCTTTTTTCGCGTGATTTGCAATGTACGCGGCAGGGCTAGCCTCGCTGCTGTCACCGGTCGCGGTGGTTTGGTGGCAAACTGCGGAGGCCGTGACTGTGATGATGGCGCCGTGAAAGAGGCCGGTAGGTACAGTCTGGGCTGGGTTGCGGCGGCCGCTACGGCCGGAGGAGGCGCGGCTGCGGTCAGCACCGCGCGGAACGCCCGCGGGTTTGTGGTGCTAGCCAGCAATGCAAGGGTCACGTGCGGTGTCACGTGGTATTCTATGTCGTATCTACCCGCGGCCGGGTCGATGTCCAGCAACTGCAGGTGCTGCCGCTGGAACAGCAGCTGGTCCAACCAGTCCAGGGGCTCCCAGCGGCCGACGTGCGCGTAGTGGCGCAGCCTGGGCAGGCGTTGGAGATCTGCCGAGGCTAACCTTGTGCGGACACCGCCCTTTGGATAGAACTTTTGCAGGACAGGCTCGATGGTACTGCTAAACGTCAGCTGCGCTAGCGACAGGTAGTCGCAGAAGGTGTTTTCGCTATCCACTGGGAGGACGGTGTCGTAATCAATGATGGTTATTTGGTTTCGAGTTTGGACCATCACGTTGCCGGCGTGCAAGTCGCCGTGCGCGTAGCCCGCCGCGTGCATGTCCGCGACGATTTGTTCCAGTCGTACCAGTACATGCGGCAGGCCGGCTAAAGGCGGGGCTGTGGTAGAGCCTTTTCAACGGTTCTCCTTTTGCCTTGGGCCACAAGATCTGCAACACCAGCAGCGACCTGCCGCGTGCATGTCCTGCCGGTAGCGGCTGTACACATTGTCCAACGCATGTGGCTTCAGCAGTGGCACAGTTTCGCTGGCCCGGCGGAAGCCGTACCGCAGCAACGGGACCACGCCACTCGCAGAGCGCGCCCCTGCCCTCCCTCTCCCGCTCCCGATTCTTAGATAGTGGACTAAGACAATTCGTGCTTCCTCCTTCCCTGCCTCTTCCCTCTGCACGCGCAAACAAGGGACGAGGGGGAGACGGGGGGGAAAGCACATCCTGCCCCCTTCTTCCTCCCTCCCCCTCTCTTGGTTCTCAGTGCCAAGATTAAGACTTTGTAAGGGATCTTTTTAATTTTTTTTGTACATTTCCTAGCGCGCCCCCTTCTTTTCCCCCCGTCTGTTCCTTTGTTGTCGGGCAAAAGAATTCCTGCAGATCTTTTCATATTTTTCTGACCTTGCGCACAGTGGCCGAGCTATGGCACGGACAGAACGCCGTCGGGGTAAGTGAGGGCTCTTGCCCTCCTAGCACATTGACCACCGCCCATTCATTCGCCGCAAGGTCGCGCTGGAGCACGGTGCTACGCTCCTAGTTTTCAGTGCCCAAGTGTACGACCGTCGAGCTTTAATTCAGCGTGGACTTTTTTGCACTCTCTTGGCGCCCCTACCCTCCCCCTTCCCTCCCGTTCCCGATTCCCCTGCTCCTTGAGCCCCCCGGGCTCAGGGGGCTCAGAGGGAGGGAAGAAGGAAAGGGGTAGGGGGGGGGCGCCCCCCCCCCCTTTGGTGGGCTCCAGAAGAAGTTTACTTATATTTTGCCCCCCGCTCTGAGGAGAGAGGGAGATGTGCCGCGTGCTGCCCTTTTCTCTCTCCCAGCTGCCTGCTGGTCTCTGGGGGGTTTGCTTTCCTAGATTTCAATCCAATCCGGAATGGTTTCAATAAGCTCTTTTGCTAATTTAGAATTCATTTCAGAGCCCGGGGCAGAATCCGGCTCGTGTGAGCCAGCGTCCTCCACGTGTTCGTTATATTTTTGAACGGTCTCGGGGGCCTGACTGGCAATCGGCTCCACACCAACCCTGGCCCGCTTCTGCACAGTGAACGTAACCTCGAACTCTCTTTCTTTCAGCTCCGCCAGTGCTGTTCGCTCTTTTGTTAGTCTGGAACAAATTTCTCTAGTGATACCACCATGAATCGCGCGTTTATATCTTCTTTTGCCCGGGCGCCAAGACACATGATAAGCTAACTCTTGTTCTAAGCGTTCAACGGCAGTCTGCTGTTGCGCAACTTCGAGGGCCAGGCTTTTCATTGCGTCGGTCACTGCAACGCATAGCTCCCCCTTGCACCAGGCCACGACGTTCGCGCCTGTGTAACTAGCTTCAAACAGCTGGTCTCCGGCACCCGAGTCATGGCCGCTCTCCGGTTTGCGTTCACCTGCTTTGTTTTCCACCGACTGCTTTTTTCTTTTGCCTATCAAGCCTTAAAATAGTCTCCCCCTTTTTTGTACCCTTTCTCTCTCTCTCTCCTACTTCTCAGTGCCAATATTAAAAATTTGTCAGAGATTTCTTTGCATATTTTCTGACCTTGCGCACGATGGCCGAGCCATGACATGGACTGGACGCCGTCGGGGGTAGTGAAGCCCTTGTCCTCTTAGCACATAAACCACCGCCCATCCATCCGCCACAGGGTCGTGCTGGAAGCACGGTGCCCCTAAGTGTAAGACCGTCGAGCTTTAATTCAGCGTATTCTTTTTCGCACTCTCTTGGCGCCCCTCCCCCTCCCTTTTACATTTATCTTGTGCCTTCCCCCCCCCCGGCCCCCTCCTCTCTTAGTCTTCGGTGCCAAGATTACATCTTTGTCCTGGATTTCTTTTTTTGCGTGATTTTTTAGCGCGCCCCTGCCCTCCTTCTCCCGCTCCCACTCCCGATTCTCAGACAGTGAGAGAGGACGGGGGGAACAGCACATCCCGCCCCCTTCTCCCCCCCCCCCCTTTCTCTTCCTCCCCTCCCCTGCTATCCCCCCGTCCGTTCCCTTTGTTGTCGGGCAAAAAAGATTTTTTTTTTTCACTCTTCATGTTTCTCCGACCTTGCGCACGGTGGCCGAGCCATGGCACGGACAGGACGCCGTTGGAGTAGTGAGGCTTTTGTCCTGGCGATGACCACCGCCCATCCATCCGCCGCAGTGTCGTGCTGGGGGCACGGTGATCCGCTCCTAGTTTTCAGTGCTCAAGTGTAAGATCTTCGAGTGGGCCGGATGCCGCGGCAGCCTGGGGGTGCTGTTGCAAGTGTCAAGTGTGATGCTCTGTCGAGTTTTAATTCGGCGTGGACCTTTCTTGCACTTTCTTGGCGCGTCCCTTTCCCTTTCTCGCTCCCTCTCTTGGTTCTCAGCGCCAAGATTAAAACTTTGTCAGGGATTTTTTTTGCGTGATTCTTCGTGTACACCGGCGAAGCGCGCCCCTACCCTTCTTCCTCTCTCTCCTCTGCAAGGATATGCGGAAATATCTGCGGAAATATGAAAAGTGGCAAGCAACAATTTTTTTTGGAACGCGTTTGCACGCGCAAACAAGGGACGAGGACAGGGGGGGGGGAGGAATAAGCAGAGGATAAAGGTGAGAGGGGCGACGAAAGTGAGAGGGAGGGCTACAACAGGTCTTCCTCACGGCGGCCCAGCCGAAGCGTTTGTGTGTGATTTTCTTTTTGCGGCAGTAGCTTTTGGCGCCAAATTTGCGCTTACGGCCGTTTCCCCGGGAAAGCTAAGACGTACTGCCCGGCTGGACCGTATCACGCACCCTACCTCCGGACTGCACAATTTGGCGCCAAATTTAGCTAGGGCCGTTCCGGAGGCTAGCGGAGAAATCGGACGTTTTCCCGCGGGAAGAAACGGTACGCTTTTTACTCACACGAAAATGTTTTTCGGCCCTCTCACCTTCCCTAGAGGCAGGGAGGTGCAGAGCAAAGGGGAGCGGGGCGACAAAGGTGAGCGGGGCGACAAAGGTGAGAGGGGCGACAAAGGTGAGCGGGGCGACAAAGGTGAGAGGGAAGGGGAGAACGCCTTCCTCGCGGCGGCGTTGGGGCGTCTGTGTGTGATTTTCTTTTTGCGCAAGTAGATTTTGGCGCCAAATTGGCGCTTACGGCTGTTTCCCCGGGAAGGCTAAGACGTACTGCCTTTTTCAGCCGTATCACGCACCCTACCTTCGGACGGCACAATCTGGCGCTAAATTCAGCTGGGGCCGTTCCGGAGGCTAGCAGAGAAATCGGACGTTTTCGGGGAAGGCAAAGAGAAGGGGGAAGAGAGAGTAAGAGGGGATGATAGAAGAAAAGGGAAAGTGAGGGGAGGGGGGGGGGGAGGAAGACGAGATGATCCCAATACCCGTCAGAGAACTACTGGGAGAGAGAGAGAGGGGCGAGGGAGGGTTTTCATGCCCCCCCCCCAATCCATGCACTTGTCTGAAACGAGCAGCACACCCCTTCCTTCCTTGTGCGTTTGTCTTAGAAGAAGGAGCAGCAGTGAGAGGAAAAGCGGCAAAGAGAAGGGAGGGGGGAGGGGCGCGCTGAAAAAGTACAATTTTCTTTTATTAAAATTCGACAGTCTTAGGCTTTGGCACCAGAGGGCTAGCAAATGGACGGGGGTAGGGTAGAAGGAGGAGCAGCGGTGAGAAGGAAGACGGAGGAGACATGGTGAGGTGGAAGGGAGAGGGAAGGGGGGGGGGGAGACGGGATGAGCCAAATCCCCGTCCGAGAACTACTAGGAGAGAGTTGGACTGGGGAGGGTTTCATGCCCCACCCCCCCCCCCAACCCATGCACATGCCTGAGAACGAGCACGCCCCTCCCTCCTCGTGCGCCCATCTGAGAATAAGGAGCAGCGGGGAGAGGGAAGGTGGGAAAGAGAGGGAGGAGGAAGGGGCGCGCTAAAAAATTACATATTTTTCTAATTAAATCTCGACCGTCTTAGGCTTGGCATCCGGGGCTAGCAAATGCACCAAGAAAAATCCCCGTCCGAGAGCTACTAAGAGAGAGTGGCGGGGGGGGGGGTTTATGCTTTCCCCCCATCGTGCGCATGTCTGAGAGAACAGGGAGCAGCGGTGAGAGGGAAGGCGGAAAGGGGAGGGAGGGGGCAGGGGCGCGCTGAAAAAGTATAATCTACGCTGAATTAAATTTCGACAGTCTTAGACTTAGCACCCGAAGGGCTAGCAAATGGACGAAGAGAGGATAGAGGGAAGGAAGAAGAAAAAGGGAAGGGGGGGGGGGAGGAAGACGGGATGATTCCAACCCCCGTCCGAGAACTACTAGGAGAGAGAGGGGCGAGGGAAAGTTTCATGCCCCCCAATCCATGCACTTGTCTGAGAACGAGCAGCACACCCCTTCCTTCCTTGTGCATTTGTCCTAGAAGAAGGAGCAGCAGTGAGAAGGAAGGCGGCAAGGAGAAGGGAGGGGCGCGCTGAAGAAGTACAATCTACGCTGAATTAAATTTCGACAGTCTTAGGCTTTGTCACCAGAGGGCTAGCAAATGGACGGGGGTAGGGTAGAAGGAGGAGCGGCGGTGATAAGGAAGACGGAGGAGACATGGTGAGGCGGAAGGGAGAGGGAAGGGGGGGGGGAAGACGGGATGAGCCAAATCCCCGTCCGAGAACTACTAGGAGAGTTGGACTGGGGAGGGTTTCATGCTTCCCCCCCAACCCATGCACCTGCCTGAGAACGAGCACGCCCCTCCCTCCTCGTGCGCCCATCTGAGAAGAAGGAGCAGCGGGGAGAGGGAAGGTGAGAAAGAGAGGGAGGATGAAGGGGCGCGCTAAAAAATTACATATTTTTCTAATTAAATTTCGACCGTCTTAGGCTTGGCATCCGGGGGCTAGCAAATGCACCAAGAAAGTGCAAGATACGATGGATTAAAGCTCGACGGTCTTACATTGCAGCCAGCACGTTGGCGCGGGCTGAAGGGGAGCAAAAATAAGTAAACTTTTTTTAGGGGAGCCCACAAGGGGGGGGGCGCGCCCCCCCCCCTCCTCCCCTTTTTCCTTCCTTCCCTTGAGCCCCCTGAGCCCGGGGGGCTCAAAGAACAGGGGAAGGGCAAGGGGGAAGGGAGAGAGCGCAGAAGCTACCAAAAAAAAAATGAAACGCCTCAACTGAGCTTCGCGATGCCGGGCGCCCCCCCCCCTCTTCTCCCTTGTCGAGACTCCGGCTGAACGAATACATTTCTTTTTGGTACATTCTTGATGACGCTTTTAGCAAAGGCGGCTTGGCGGTCTGTGTGATATGGCTGAAAAAGGCAGCGTTTTCAGGCTTTTCTGGCAATACCGCCCTTTCTAGCCATATCATTCCAGGCGCACGGATACGTGAAGGGGGTAACCACCGCTGAAACCCGCGGAAAGAGACCGGAGCGGCCCGTTCATTTGGCGCTAAGTTTTGCACGACTGTATGATACGACCGGAAAAGGCAGTGCTTCCAGTTCTTTTGATTAAAGCTTGACAAAGTCTTACAGTTGGCAGCGGGGTTCCGAATGATGTCCAGGCTGCCGATCGCAGAGAATGCAACTGGCCCTCGCTACTGACTTCGCCTCGCTCGGGCGCCGGGGCTCCAAAAAAAGTTGACCTATTTTTTGCTTTCTCTCTAAAGCCACAAATCTAACTTGGCCACTTTGTGAGCAGGTACAGGCATGGCCCTACACTTGGCCTTATGGGCCCTATCTCGACTACAAACTCCGTCTAAGTCATCCGACGAGTGACTTCTCCAATGAGGCGGCGCGCTCTCTGGGACCGGAAAGCATGGCCTCCCGAGCCATCCGAGGGGCAGAAAAAAAGAGGCAATAGTATTACGTGCCTGAACCAGCCGTGTCGAGCCGGGGCGTCCTCCCTAGCACCTGGCAAGAACCCCTGGGTAACCCTGGCTTGATCATTGTTGTGGTGGGGTCTCCCCCCTCCCCCCTGCTCCAGCGCTGGCTGAGTCCGTACCAGACAGCGCTGTCCCTATATACATTTTCATCTGCCATGTCCGACACGGACCCCCCGGGCTGCGTTTTGGCAGCGCGCAAAGAATGTACAAGAAAAAATCAATAAACAAAATCTTTGACAAAGTTTTAATATTGGCGCTTCCAGGCTTTCTGGGAGAGGGGAGAGGGAAGGAAGAGGTAAGAGGGAGGCGAGAGGGAAGAGCGCGTCCTCGGCCCCTTGGCCCAAATCCTGGGCGTTTGGCACAGCACAGCGGCGGTGGGTTGTATGCTGGAATGCCTGCTGGCGGACTGTCTGGTGGTGGTGTCAGCGTCAGCACGCCCAGGGCCACGTGCACATTTTCCGGGTCCGCCTCGAGCCACCTGCTCGCCTGCCAGCGCATGGCACAGCCCAAACGCCGCCGTGAGGAAGACGTCCTCCCCTCCCCTCTCACTTGCGTCGTCCCTCTCACTTGCGTCGTCCCTCTCACTTGCGTCGCCCCTCTCACTTACGTCGCCCCTCTCACTTTCGTTGTCCCGTTCTGTCACTCCCCCACCGTCAGGAAAGGGGGGAGGGGGAGGCAAGAGGGCCGGAAACATTTCGTGCGAGTACAAAAAGGCGTACCGTTCTCTCCGCGGGAAAACGTCCGGTTTCTCTGCTAGTCTCCGAAACGGCCGGTTCATTTAGCGCCAAATGGCGCCGTCCGGAGGGTAGGAGCGCGCTAAGAATGTACAGAAAAGAATCACGCAAAAAAAGAAATCCCTAAAAAAGTTTTAATATTGGCACTGAGAACAGGGAGCGGGAGAGGGAAGAAGCATGGGAGTGAGGCGCCAAGAAAGTGCAAGAAAAGTCTTTTTTAATTAAAACTCGACAAGGTCTTACATTTGACACTGAAATTAGGAGATGAAGAACTTTTACTAAAGCTCGACAACGCATTACACTTGACACTTGCAACGGCACCCTCAGACTGCCGCAGCATCCGGCCCACTTCATGTTTCTGCGGTAGCCTATGTTAGAACCCTGGCAGGCACCGTCTGTGCACTGCTCGCGCGCCAGGAGAGTACGAAAAAGAATACGCTGAATTAAAGCTCGACGGCGTCCTGTCCGTGCCATAGCTCGGCCACCGTGCGCAAGGTCAGAAAAATATGAAAAGAGGGAGGGGGGGGCGCGCTAAGAATGTAAAAGAAATTAATAAAAAAAATCCTTGACAAAGTTTTAATTTTTGGCACTGAAAACTAAGAGAGGAAGGGACCGGGGAGTATCAATCTGTCTTTCCATTCTCCCCCCGTCGGTAAGAGGAAAGGGAGAAAGCGCCCGGCATGGGAGGGGGGATTAGTGGAGGCGTTGCATGTATTTATTTCTTTTGCAGCTTCTGCGCCCTTCCCCTCCCCCTGCTCCTTGAGCCCCCTGGGCTCAGGGGAGGGATGGTGGCAAAAAGGATTTCTGGATACAGGGGGGAGGGCGCCCCGGCTCGGGCTCAGTGATATCTTAGTTTTTTTGTTAGTTTTTGCCCCTTGCCCTTCTTCGCCCCCTCCCCTTGCCCGTCTATTTTTTTGGTTGTCGGGCAAATTTTTTTTCCTTTTTTCCAAGCACGATCTGTCTTTGCCTCTCCCCCCCTCCCCCGTCCGAGAGCAAAGGAGCAGGAAAGGAAAAGGGGTGTGCCAAGAAAGTGTAGAATTTCAAAGTAAAGCTCGACAAAGTCTTACACTTGACACTGAGAACTAGGAGAGGGAGAGGGAAGGGGGTAGGGGGGGGGCGCCAAGAGAGTTCAAAAAAGAATGCGCTGAATTAAAGCTCGACGGTCTTACACTTGGGCACTGAAAACTAGGAGCGGGGCACCGTGCTCCAGCACGACCCTGTGGCGAATGATGGGCGGTGGTTTATGTGCTAGGAGGACAAAGGCCTCACTACCAACGCAAGGTCAGAAAATATGAAAAGAGGAAAAAAAAATTTTTGCCCGATAACATAGGGAACAGACGAGGGGAAAGAAGGGGGGAAGAGGAAGGGGGGAAGACAAAGGGCAGGGAGGAAGGGAGGGGAAATGCTCCTTTCCTCCCCCCTCCCCTCGTCCCTTGTTTGCGCGTGCAAACGCGTTCCAAAAAAATTTTCTTTCTCACTTTTCATATTTTTCCTATTTCTGCAGATCTTGCAGAGGGAAGAAGCAGGGAAGGAGGAAGAAGCACGAATTGTCGGGAGTGGCAGTGGGAAGGGGAGGAGCAGGGGCGCGCTAAGAACTGTACAAAAAAAAAAATAAATTAAAAAGAAATCCCTGACAAAAGCTTTTAATATGGCACTGAGAACAGTTGAGCGGGAGAGGGAAAGGGCAGGGGGGGGGGAGGAGCTGCGCCAAGAAAATGTAATTTACGCTGGATTAAAGCTCGACGGTCTTACACTTGGGCATTGAAAACTAGGAACAGAGCACCGTGCTCCAGCACGACCCTGCGGTGAATGGATGGGCGGTGGTCAATGTGCTAGGAGAACAAGAGCCCTTCACTTACCCCGACGGCGTCCTGTCCGTGCCATGGCTCGGCCACCGGAAGGGGGGGGGGAAAGAAGGGGGCGGGATGTGCTTCCTCCCCGTCCCCTCTCACTGTCTGAGAATTGGGAGGGAGTGCGCAAGACTTGTCATTTGCACAAACAAATTTTTTTTGGCGCGAATAGAGCAAAAGAATTTGTCTTAAATAGGCACGGACCCGCCCCTTCCCTCTACCTCTCCTAGTTTTCAGTTGTAAGTGTAAGACTTTGTCCAACTTGAATTCAGCGTATTTTACAATTTCTTGGCGCCTCTCTGTGCTACCCCCTTTTCCAATCCGAGGACCCGCTCCAGGGCGAGGGGGGGTAGAGGCGCCAGGAAGGTGCGTAACTTTGGTTATTAAAGCTGCTAAAAAGTAAAAAGCCGGGACGAACCGTTCAATTGCGCTAGCTTGGCGACAAATTTTGTGTAATAAAAGAAGAAAGAGAGAGAAAGAGAAAAATCATGTTTGAAAAAAAGGGAAGAGGGGAGGAGAAGGGAGGGGGGGAGGGGGCGTTTGCGGCGAGGCGCCGTCTTCCCTTCTCCCCCTTTTTTTGCTTACTTGTTTTTGTGTTCCGCCTTTTTTGCAACCACAACTGCTAATATCGCCTGCGCTCGGATGCCTCATTTGTGCGGCTGGCCGCCCTGTCCTAACACGGGTCGTCACGACCACAAGCTGCCATTGTGTGCTCGGTGCTAT